>PNEQ01032726.1:0-16745 GCA_003012365.1 Medauroidea extradentata
GAAGGAAACTAACCTTCGTATGGATGTCCGACAGAATTCTCCAAGCTTCGCTCGCGTGTAAACATTCTGCGATGTCATTTAAGTATGTGTCCGACACGTTTTTGTACAGGAACGAGAGCGCCTTTCTGTTTATTCTTTCTTGGTCGACGTTGAGTGGTGCCACGAAACCAGGCTCGATCGCATTCCAGCAGTTTGACTGAATCAGTTCCGCCTTTGCTCTTAGTCTCCAAGAAAAATAATTTTTTGAATTTAACCTCGGAATATTACTTCGGTACATTGCTTCATCATTGTCCACCATCGTGATGGATGATTTTTGATGCGCGCGCGAAAATCACGACTCGGTAATATCGTCTGTTGCCGATACGAAACGTCCTGGGCCCATAACCTGTTGTTATAGGTATAAAATATGTCCACAGAGATATTAACCAAAACCACTGCTTTTATTATTCTCTCTCCCGATTAACAATACAATATCTTCAACATCAACACAAACGCTCACATTCTCAGTCACGACAAAACAACAACACTAACACCACAGATTGCATAACACAAAGATATGACACCCTTGGGTAGTGGATAACATAAAACTTCTGTGCCTCATATTAACTACATTTATGTCCAACATCCTAAGCCCTCCAACAAAGCAAAAAATATAATATTCACAGTTGTACTTCAAACCATACCATTCAGACAGAAACATAACTAAACAAAAGTGTGTTCCAAGTCAATAAACATGCAAAATATATTATTGTTTGCCAACACCTCATTTATTTACATACAGTGCGCACAACTGTTACACAATAATGTAAGTCAGATATTACCAACTACACTAAATATTTTACAACTATAGTATTGTTTTAACCAACCTCATCAGGTTCCATGGGGATGATTGTGCACAGAGCAAAAATGAAAGGATGAACATATTTCATGTATAAGTAGTACGTAGCAACAGCATCAGACACAGAGTAGTTTGACAATATTTGTGGCTCCTCTGATGCCAGCCTGCACATGTCTTCAGGATCCAGCTCCACTGGGTCGTAACGCAACTTTGCCTTCGCTACAGCTTTTAAGTTCTGTGACCCCACTGGCAAGTAAGAGTCCCTCTTCACCCAGCTACATATCATAACAACCATCACAAAATGCCATTATGCCATTTAATTTCACCTTACAAGGAACAAGAAACACAACATTATTATAGGCCGTTCACGATAAAGTGAGCAGTGTATAAAGTTTTCCTTCAGCCGTTTTGCAGCCATCTTTACTATTTTTAACATTGAAACTTCCATGTAACTAAAACCCAACGTAAACATCAAAACACTCTCAAAAGTTAATATCTATGGGCCCAATAAAACACACTTCTAATCAATTACAAGTTCTGCTGAGTGCTCAGTTTACAGCGAACAGTATATAATATGTATAATCCATACATTAACTAACATTACTATTTTAAATATGCCTTGTTAAAATGGTGGAAAATAATTTATAATTAATGCTACCAGTGCTTATTAATCATATATAAACACAAGGAAGCAAGCCTATATGTCAATAAAAAAATGTGTACATATGAACTGTCTCAGTTGGCAGATTTCTCCACTACTCTATACATATATAACTTCCCCCACGGTACCAGAGATCATCTTGGTGGTCCCCCTATTGTTTAACAAAAAATGCATTCGTAGCCTGATATAAACATACTCAGAAACCAGCAAGTGTAAAAAAAATGCCTGACTAAATCTGGAAAGTACATAACAGTAGTGTCAAATGTCCAGCATGTCAGCATCATGCAAAACAATGACAAATTAACAAAATATGAGGCTGAAATTGATTTTGATTAAATACAATTTAACCATTAATTTTAAGCATACAATTTTACACACGACCAGACGGTAGATGAATCTCTACATCCCTATGCCAAGAGGCGGATAGTAACCAAGAATGACCAAGAACTGTATATAAATTCTTGATGTACATAATGAGATACAAACAAGGTCTCATATCAAACCTTATCGACAATAAAAAGCTTTTTAAAATCACTGTTACATTAACTGACACTAGTGACGGTACTATATTTCTCGGAAATGTTTCATGGTGATAAAGCAATTGTCCTCTAATTTTATACTTGTATACAACCAGCTGTCCATCCACAGCTTTCAGTTTGTAATACTTGTAGCATACCAGGTAATGTCTGCAGTATTATTTAAATTACGTAATGAACTAATATGTACATGTCCGTTATAGAACTGCTAGGCTTTATTTGGTTTAAATTACTCAATGGTCGTCATTCAGAGAGGCTTACTGCTTCAGGTTCTGGCATTACCCTGAAACCTTGCTAAAAAAAAGTTTAGGAAAGAGTACAAAGTGAAAACAACCTGTAGACGCCAACCATATAACTATATAATACGTCTGGACAGTTTTAAGTGAAGAAACCTGCAAACACGTCAGCTATGATTACCTAATCTGGCAATCAAATTGTAATTTAAAATAGATCATAACAGCTGTAGTAACTCACAGCTTATCACGTTATGGCGTGCACGAGGGAGGCAATGAATAAATAAAAGGTTCCTAAATAATTACAATAAACAGAGAAGACGATCAGTTATAATAAACAGGAAGTTCCCTTGCGTGAAAACACCACCGGCTGCGTTGAGCGCTATAGCACTATTGTGGTGAGTGACTTGCATGCTGGCCGCATGACACGCGGGCGGGCAGCGCTAGCATCACATACCAGCCAATAATTTAAACTTAAAACAAACCTACTTCTCTTAACCTAGTTAACCTAGGCAGTCACCTCGGCTTTTTATCTAAAATATTTCCACAACACCTGGTCCCTGCTTATTACATAATAAGAACACTTCAGTTTAAAACAAATGATGTCACCTCGCCTATCGGCACGTTCGCGCGTCAGGATTTGGGCTAGGGCCCAAGGAGGTACGACAATAACAGTATCTGTCTTGCAAGAACTCAGAATTAGCAAAACAGTCGGAAGAGAACTGTCTGACCAATAAACCACAGTAGCTCTAAACTAAATGGTGCCTAAGCAATTAACACAATCCTGACAATAAAATATGAACATCTAGACATAACTTTCCAAACAAAGTTCTTCAGAAAAGCAATGATATGATATGGATTTTTTATTATTAGATTTTTAAGACTGTAATGTCACTCATACATTTTGTAGAGTAAATTTAATTAATCAGTTCACATTTTTTATTTGTATTAAAATCTACAATTACTCAAGAAATAACATTTTCTTCCAGTGGTTACTTTTTATCAATCCAAAATTTCAGAACATTTAAATATAACTAGTGATTATTGATGACAAAATGATAACTTTTTAGAAATCATTCTCATTATTCTGTAAGAAATGCCCTCAAAGCCACTATCCACTGAATTCTTACACTGTATATACCTATATAATATTTTTAATACTGAAGTTAAAAATGTACTTCAATGATGTATATTTATTTACAAACTGAAATAAAACATAGTATGTATTTACCAAAGACAATCCATGTGCATTGATGGTCTGCATGCATATATGCCATCTCTGTTGCGAGAGAAACCAATTTCTTGTTTCATGTCTAGCTCATGTACAGCTGCCCGAGCTTCCACAAATGGCCAATCAAAAAAATCTCCATTGTAAGTAACAAATATATGAGGTTTCACATCCAAAATGTGATCAAAAAATTTCTGAAGGAGACTCATTTCATCTGGCTCATTGAACACAGTGAACAAGCCTTCAAACTCAGGTTTAGGTGTGTACTCAAAATCTTCTATTTCAGAAGCGATGATCTCACGGTTTGTTATCAAGTAACCCTACAAACAAAATTTGGTTATGTTACTAAAAATGCCATAGTTTCACTCTGTAGGATTGAGGAAAGAAAAAAAAACATTCAACACTCATTTTAATACTACAAGCTGCAAGCATATTACTACTAAAATAATGAGAATAGTTCAATACATTTAACAAGTTTGACTATTGGATGTCAATGTACTGATTTTTATGTTGATTATTTATTGTATCAATTTAGTAGAGTTGGCAATAATTTGAAAGTTCTGAAAGTGAATAATATACATTGCCCCCTTTAACACAGACACTGTCACGACCATTATCAACTCAAATGACCTACAAATATGGAGACTATTTCACTTTTTTTTATGAGAAAACTATTCATGTTTCAGAAGCTGTACACATCAAAGCATTAGAAAAACAAAGATATGAAACAATTTTAGAATAAGTATACCACTAACAGGATGAGAAAATTAATGGTGATGGTGGTGTTCCATTTTACATCAGCTGGTAGAGGGAATTATAGTTGCCAATAAAACTCATCACACTGTAACTGATATTACTCTGTATATGGTATTTGAATACACTTTTTTTTATATATATCACTTATTATGTTAAGCATGATTACATAAAAAATGTTACAGTCAAAGAATAAAGAAATGCTAAGTGCAAATATACATACCTGGCCATCAATCATGTATGAGATCATCATTATCTGGTCAGTGTTGGCATCTGGAAACTTCAAAGGTAGCTTTGTGGTCTCTATGTCAAATGCCAAGACAATTGGATCCGGTCGCTCTATCAAATCACACCTTTTTGTGATAACTGGCATGTCGCCTGCTACGCACTTAACTGAATACCATGAGCCACAGAAGATCTTCATGTCGATTGATACCCGGACATGATAGGGTACATCATATTCTCTAAAAATACAGTATATTGTTGTATTTTACCATGTACTGCTTGGAACAATCTGACATTTTACACTGTTATGGCAACTTACGAAAATATAACATGTAAATAGTTGTAACTCAAATACAAATACTGTAGTAATAAATTTCTGTGGCCAGAGGATTATTACTAATATGTATAATAATTTCTCTAACTCCAACACAAATGACTCTTCTAGTCTTAACCAATCCAGACTCACACCTTTGGATGGGTTAAATTCCCATACCAGCCGATCTGATGTTGGTTGTACATAAATAATTTTCAAAAATCACTCAAGAAGGTAAACGTCTTGTCGATTCTTTCCCAATTCCTGTCTGAATGAAACAATTGTGTCTGTAATGAACTAGGGAACGGAATCTGCCATGTCCTTTGTTACGGAATCATCCCAGCATTTGCCCGGAGGGATTTAAAGAATCCACAAAGAACCAAAATCAGGACGACTGAACCTGTGCCCTCCCGAAAGCGAGTTCAAAATGTTACAGTCACACCACATCACTCTTTTGTATGTTGGTGCAGACAAAAAAAATTTAGATTGACAGCTCACCTCAAGGTAGGTACTCGTAGCAGAGATCATCATTACTGTCAAAAGTAGGCTCCACTGAGCCATACAACAAAGCAAGGGAAGTTGAGTAGGGAACTCTAAGCCAGTCAAGAGACAAAATAATCTAAGAGAAAAGAAATTTACAAGAAAATATGTTTTAAATGCCTAAATAAAACAACACTGACAAATAAGAAGGCTGTCAGCTTATTTTAATCACTGTAGATGGAAGTCTCAAATTATACGCAACCTAAATAAAAAATTTCAATAAATTTAAAACTGGTTGTTAACTAAACAAAATGTGTTTCAAAATCAGTAATACACGAACTGACAAAAAACTAAACATTTTTCCTGTTGCTTATAAAATTTAAAATTTTCGGACCTTCTTTTGAATCAATCTTCAAATATAGCTAACCATCCACTCACAACAAAGTGACAGATGGTTATTACATTTTTATACTATATCAAGGCTACTTTTCAAAGTAAATAAGTCTCTAATTATCTCAGATATCTCTGGGTAACACACAAATCAAGTCTTTAATTACAAGGGTTAAATGGAAAACAATGTTTCTTTGAGCTGCTCTTACTTGAAACAGATAGTGAAACAGTAACATTGACAGCTATATTGAACACCATAAAATCTAGTAAAATCAAGTGATATTGAGTCTTCTCTTTCAAACCCACAACATTCAAAACACTCCTAAATTCTACTGCATCTCTCAGTTGCAGGCCAAACTTATGATGGACAGTCTTATTTAACCGGTCCTGCATCACCCTGAATTACGATGGGTTGCCATGTTAGATGCTCAGAAAGAAAGTACTCCAGCATAACTGTGCTAACCGTAAGGCGCATTATGACATAGCGTAGTCTGGAGACAAATTTCATTTTAGCACAAAAGTTCATAGACACCACAGGAGCAAGATAGGCCCTAATTACTCTCAAGGTCCAAATAACAATCATGGATAAAATGTTTTAAGTTCAAAATTTTGCTTATTGATTATTAAATTCTAATTATTAAAATCTGCTTTAAAAATACAGACTTCTAAAAAAAATATAACAATACTTAAGTGGATGATACTAAATTTACAATTCTAGTAAAACTATAAAGTGAGCTACAAAATGACAAAGTTAAATAAATATTGAATGGCATTAAGACGAAGCATATAAAATCGATGGTGCCACAACTGAGAAAAATTAATGTATAAGAGTTTTCAAATTAAATTTTCCAGGGGCTGCTTGAGCAAACCATTTCCGAGGGATCATTTATGCTGTTCAGTAGACACTGTTGTCGGGATACATTTTGTCATTAACTTTAGTTTCCTCTTTCCTTATTGTACCCACAGTCAATAAGATGAATGTATATTGTATAGTTTAATTCTCCTCATGAAGGTTAATAATAGTATTTTATTAACCTGTACTACATCAACAAGGAAAAAAAAAAAATGAAAATGGATATGTATACCGTTTTTTGTAAGTTGTACACGACAAATTGTATGGCAAATGTATTTTTTGCTCAAAGAATGATAATATTGTATAAAAATAACATTGTTATTTACTTTTTGTTGTAACAATAATCACAATGATTTGAAATAAAGTGCAGAGGCATTAAACACAACAAATTTGATGTAAACTAACCTGATATCAATTATATTTTCCATGTGATCTGTTGACTTCTTCGTAACACCAATGTCTCCAGTACTGACCAATGCAGTTGTCAACATTTCTGTATAAAATGTATTGTTCTTCTCTCGTTCCCGATTCTTACGGACCGCTGCCATTAGTTCTTTGCGAACTTTAACCAAATCATTCACAGTGAAAAAGGAAAGTTTTAGATAAGTCTGCTTCAATCCAATCAGGTGGTTTGGCTAAGTGACAAAAAATTAAAAATTAGCCCCAATATATTTTTCATATAATCACCATGCTAGAGAAAACAGTACAGTATTCTAAATATAAGACAGCAAGAAATCTATAATATGACCTGTACAATTCATTACTATTTAAAACAGTACCAGTACTGTATAAAAATATAATTAACTCTTAAAATTCACTACAGCAAATTTGTTCACTAATCTGCTAACTAGAAGTTACAAAGAATTTTCTTTCCTAACTAAAAACTTGTTCAGTCAGTTCTAGAATAAAATAACAAGACTTATAGAAATGCAAAACAATAAATATTACTTTAATGTTAACATATTATCATAAAGGTTCACTTTGTAAAGTAACTATGTATGAACTTCAAAAATATGAAAATAAAAAGTTATAGAACATAAACAAATGTCTACTAGATTTTTTTTTCCAAAATGAAACACTATAAATTTTTTCCAGGAATGTTTAATAACTTTGGTTTTTCTGCGGTTAAATCTAGCATGAAACTTCATTTTCAGTACAGTATTATTTAACCTATCAAAAATAACTAGAATATCAATTCTACAAATTGCTTAACTCGTGGTTTCCCAAGTATAAAATCTGTACATTGTTAGAAAAATTAGAAGTTTAAGAATAAAAATCATCAGAGATAAAGTAATGTCAAAAGTTTGAAAGATTATATGTATTGAAGGGTTTCACAAGGATATATAAAATTTAAGTGTACCACAATGCATCACTGAATTAAAATAATACAGTTTACATGACTGATTGTATTCTGTTACAGCTGACTTCTGTATAAATATTCAGGAAAATCTCTCTTTACCCTCTGCTGTTTTCACATAAATAAATTCACTGCAGAAATGTTTGTATTACTGAAATTATTAAATATCTACATGCATTTCAAATTTTTAATCTCACCATTGAATATTTTTTTTATTCTATTGTGCATCATTAGCATACTAAAAAAAAGGAAGGGTAATGAATGGAGCATTTTATAAGAACTGAGTAGTAGACAGTCCTCTTAATCTGAGCCCAAAGTGTCGTATTCGCAAGTAGTTGTGTTTTATTTATCCAGTATAGTTCATACAATCATACACAGGGCTTATTCCACCCATCATTTGGAGCAAAAAATGTTATATGAATGTGGTTCTTATTGCCAGAAGTTTACTTACAATTTTATTTTAATTAAAAGAAGTAAAAAAAAAAATAGCAAAATAGCAAACACAGTTTACAACCCTTCTGAATTCTACTTTACATCAAAAGTTGTTTTAATCAGAAACAATAAACAACCCAGTCATACAGATTTTAGCACTACCTGAAAAATGCAAAAGATCAAATCGTTTTATCAGACAACATTGTTTGGTGAACTCCTTGTGAAACATCCGGAGGTCCACCCGAGAAAATGTGGCGACCAGCTGCATTGTCCGGCATGATTCCCACAAGAAAAAACTCAGGAAACAGCCCTGCTGGAATCAAACCCGGATCACATTGGTGGGAGGCGAGTGCTCTAACCACTGTGCAAATCGTGACCCCAGCAATTTTTGTGCATTCAACACAGAGACAGACAGCTGGGAATTTGAAAACTGAATTTGGCAATCTGCGAGAGCTTTGCAACTACAAGAGCACTTTGGTTGCTTTCTGTAGAAGTATGCACAGTGTTGTCACCATTTTATTTTCCATTTTTAATGACCTCACTACCAATTAGCCACTAAGCCCTACTTAAGTACTAAATACTTCAGTTTAAGCATATCAATTAGTTATTATTTATTAATATACTACCAGGTCCAAGTCTTCCTTAGTAACGGTTTCCACTTTGTGTAAGGGTCCGCCAAACTTCTTAGTCAGGAATGCTGATACTTCCTGGATGTATTCCTTCTTCACAAGAATATAAAAATATGGTTTATATGGCAGAGATACTTTAAAACGAGTGTCATCTTCTTGTATAAAATAATAATCCACTGCACTGATAAGGCGTTTGTCTTCATCAAGGATTTCAGTCTGCAAATAAAAATTACAATCAAAGAGAATACTGACAACAACAATGCAAATACAAATTACTTAAACGTGTATAACATAACTTCATAATTTTTTTTTTTTTCAATTTTAACAGTATTTCATGTATGATGTTAATTCAATATTATCAAGTCAATACTTAAATTAAACAATTTGTACATCACACAAATGGTATGTTTCAAGGTCACAAGGGTGAGTATGAGCCACAACATTACATTTCACAACCCCAAACAAACATGAGGGAAGGGATTCAATGTTGTGACAATTGACCAGCAAACTATCCAAGTTCCAAATTTCCAGTGCCCATAAAACTTTCACAATTATGTAATTGAAAACTACCATTTGTACTGGTACATCAAACTCCTACCAAAACGTGATTCAAATCTCTGAATGATGTCGACGACTTTGTAAGCGTATTTCTGTTTATCTTACACAGAATATTTCACGAAAATTAGGTACAGTATTTACAGTTCTCTTTGATTTATACAGAAAACTCAGGGTTATCTGTGAACGGCTTAACCAGTTTGCGGATTATCCGTGCAGCATTCTGTGTTTTCAATGCTGAAGAAACAAAATTTTTGTAAAAAAAATACTTTTTTTGGAACTGTGGCACGCAACAATGGATTAATGAGATTTCAACACCATTTTTTCTTGTGTTTAACGTGTACTCCAGACATATTTTTCTCTATTTTGGGAAAAGAGTGCCCTATAGCTGAATAATGCCATATTTATAGGCGAAACCGTACGTCGTTTCGATGCCCGAGAGTGTTATTAAAAAAATCCATTTTTTAAAGTTGGCAAAGGGCTGTTTTCAAATTATCAGTGTTTCTTGGTTATCCGTGTGTTGCTCAGCATTGATTAACATGGATAATCAGGAGTTTACTGAACTTACACTTGATTCCACAAAAAAAAAAAAAAAAGTTCATACTTTACTCTGGCAGGGAAGAACATTCTTAAATGATTAGTACATTGTTTGTTTCTCACAAGCACTCTACTAGTTGAGAGAGACATTACTCCTTGTGACTGACTTCTTCCCACAGCTTTCTCTCGAAAGGCAGGCTTAATGGATGGTCAATTAAATACATTAACAAGAATTGAAAACTGTTGCTTCTGGTAACATTGATAATCTGTAAAACATCCCTATTCAGTGTTTTTAAATAATTATTCTGCACGCACACATTAGGCCTGTTGAGAACCTGGCCCTTATAGCAGATTATTAGGGAGTCATTCGACCTGTCTCACCCACTGGTTCCTCCGCCCATGGTCTTGTGGTATCTAGAAATCTTATTCTGTTCACATTTTTTAACACCATTGCCCTACCACTTCTCTTCTCTACTAAGTACGACAGGGACAGTAAACTAATACTGTGTATGAAATGCATTCAAGGAAGAAACACATACGTATGTACCTTATTTACAACATAATAATATCACAGGGTGGCAAAACTTAGGCTACGATGTTACTGGATTAATTTTTGTTTGTAATTAGTTTAACTATCAGTGAAACTATTTCAGCAACATAACGTCTAGCATTAATTTTTAGGACACCTGCAATGCATGTAAACTGCAAATTATAATCAGTCATTTTAATTTTTAAATGGTTCGCTGCAAGGCAACACTAGCACTCGACTCCGGTCTCTACCTACGGTGTGCACTTCCCTGTTTCACCCCACTTCACTAGCGACCAACGAGACAGATGGATGATCAATCATGAAGAGACATCAACTCTTGCACTTAACTGATTCCTCATTGTGCTGTTTGTCATCATAATTTACCCAAACCTACTTGCATCTTTCCCCAAGTGAGCTCCACCATCCTCACAAAATAATTTACGTTTCATCTGGCACAAAAAATTAAACACTAACCTATGCTGCTATCTTAAACACTCCTCGTTTGTGGGGCCACTAAGTTACTTGCTTCAGTTTTGCTCATCCAGAATTTAAGTCTTAATTACTGCATAAACTATGCAGTATTTGCTACGTATACAATTTATTGGAGCTCCATGTGGATCAAGCAGATTCGAAGCACTTATCATGTGGGTTGCCAGGAATTATACATGCACACTTAGGAACAAACTAAAAATAATAAGCTCCGAAGATAAGGTTTTGGTATATGTGTGTGATGCTTCCTGGCCATGACAAGGAACAATGAAAGTGTAAACAGCTAAAAATGTTGTTACTAAGTGAACATTTACCACGAACCCGAGAGGAGTACCTATGTTCCCAGACTTGGCCGGGCATTAATTGCACACCTCTGTTCCAGACAGGTTTTAAAAACACAAAAATCCTAACAGTTCTTAAAAAAATAATTATAAATTGTTCTATACTGTAAATGATCTAGTTTGAAAGTCAGTAACAAAATTCCTGAACAAGAAAATAAGAAGCTGGCCAACGAAGAAAGCCTGTTTTCTAGATTATCTGTTGATTTGAGTGAAAAAGTGGGGTGTCCTATGCAGTTCATTTTTGTGTACGTAATTATGACTTAGCACAATCCTAATATTTTTATTTTACTTAATTTTATTCACTCCGTAAATCTCTAACAGTGCCTTGAAAGGCTGAGATATGGAGCACGTCATCAATCTTACATAATAAAATTAAACAATACACACATATATGGACAGGCAATATAAAAATAATGCAATGTGCAATCAACATTACAAAATGCCATAACATTAATATGCAGGATATATTAAACAAAAAAAAAAAAATACATACAGTATATATTTTACATCATGTACATGTGGTATGAAAGTGTAAAAAAATGTTTACTTGAAATGTGAACTTGTAAGATAATATTCAACAGTTCAAATGTAATAAGTTACATAATAATATGTACACATATGTTACAGCAACTCTCATTCCACTATGGACTTAAATATTCTAGAAAGCTGAGAAATGAAAATAAATAGGTTACGGTAAATAATAAACAATGAATACTGTATGCATGTTGATGAGGAAGCCAGTTCTTTCCAGAAAGTCTGCAACTCTCTTGAAGCCATATTTAGCATCAATGGCATCATTTTCGAGTGACTCTCTGAGACGAAGCTCTGACGTTTCTTCCCTGGAAACAGAACAATAAGCTATAATGCTTACATTTAAACATTCAAGAGATTTTAAGACAATTTTGCTGCATAATGCAACAGTCTAAGCTGCTGGGAATTACCAGTTATTAATTTGTCTGAAAAGTCACTAACGTACATAGTTATTGGTAAAAATAACTCGGCTACATTATAATAGACGTAGTTTTAGGGAACCAGAAGAAATAAAACCTATTTATGTACTGTGATAAAAAAAATTTCATTTATTACAAAAACATACGTATACTTTTATATCCACGGTTATTCCACTGGTCAGATTGTACATGGTGGTAAATGGTACGTGAGGATAGAGAAGCATGGGTTAGGTTGCTGCATGGGTGCACCCTGGATTTTGGCTTGTGGAGGGCACAAGACCTAACAAATAACAAATTCTACAAACTAAAGGCAGGTGGATCTCGACGAAGCTCTTATTGTATACTGGTTCAGAAACACGTGAGCGTACTTTGCTTGCAATAACACATGTACACATGTTACTGTACTGTACACATATTACTATACTGTAGTACTAGTACTCACGCAAATGGATAAAAAAAGTTAAAAAGTTCACCACTTTCAGCGGGGGGAAGACCAGCGTCACAAGTGCCAACCCTCTAGGTGAACCAACGGGTTGCTAGCTAACTAAAGGAGGGTACAAGGGGAGATGAAACAACAGTGATAAGATTCAGATGATGTGGAGGAGAAAAGAGCGGGGTAAACAGTATTTCACCTGTAACTAACAAGACAATTTCCTAAAATGACTACATCAAAGAACATCCAAATAGTTCATGTTTTTTTTTATTTAACCAAAATACCACAGTTTAAAAAAAAAACAGTTCTGTTTCCTCACAATTGCCTGCCTGATGCATGAACTACGTTGCAAGATTATGTTATCCGTACTTTAGAATTTTTAAATGAAATAAGTTTTACCGTATACTATCAGTACAACTATAGTTAAATGGGAGTTAGGATATGTTTACTTAATACATGTTCAGCTGATGTTAATGTTACATGCAAACCAAACTAGTTTCGATATTAGCTGTATCACATTCACTCAGAACACATTTCATTAGTAGATTTAAGTCAAAGAGTTCATAATTGTTATACAAGCGTAAAAAATTATAAGTTAGTTGCAATATAAAAAAAAGTCATAAATTCTTAGATTTCAAGCGATAACACCTATGGGTTAAATAGGGTACAATTTTAAGTCTTACATTAATTTATGTTACAAATTATTATTATTTAATTAAGTTTGTGTATGTAACATCTACAACATGTTTAATTTAAGACTTGGTCGTGGCTGCTGAACACATTCAACTTAAACATGTTTATGATCTCTCGTACATCCACAGCCGAAGAATAATGATTAGACCAATATCTATAAACATGACCAAGGCAACGACCAATTAAACTCTCCCAATGTACTGCAAAACTGAGTATAAAAATACTATGCGCATAATAGCTGCATGTGTGTTATTACAAGCAGTGGCAAAGCATGATAAGTTCCAGGGGAAGTGTTGCTGAGCAATGACTATCGACCTACACAACACCGAATTGTCTGTGGAAGCATTAGACCACAGATGGAGATACACACTTCAGCCAGTAGTGTGCAAGAAGTGAGGAACACGTTACTCCGTACCACCACCTCGGTACCAGGAAAACATTACAGGATGATTCGTGCAGACATGTTTAGTCCAATGTGCTTAGAGCACATAGTCTATCAAACACTGCAACGTAACCATGCTTCACCACTTGTTAATTACAAGAGTGACACATACAGGAGGAGTCTGAAAAAGACAAACAGCAGAAAGAGATTCTTTATGAAAATAATAGAAAAAAATGTAAAAACCCCTTTTTGCAAAAAGGATTATTAAGAAAGTTGTGTTCAAACAAAAGTTGGACTATGAAATATTTTAGTACTCTAACCTATTTTCTCAATTCAGCAACTAATCGACAAACAGGGTTTTGAAGGCTACCAAGTAAAACATTCACTTTGGGAAACATGGTTGACAATATCATCCCCATTCATAGGGAAACTATAGACACAATATACTTGCACAAAACTTTTTAATACAGAGATATATTATAGTGAAAACCTGTTATGACATTCCCTCTTATAACACTTTTCTGGCTGCCTTCATTTGGTCCACAAAACTATTTAATAACAGAAATTTACCCTGTTGTAATGTTTTCCCTTTTAAAACATAAATATTTTTATGGTACCTTCAGAAGAGTTATAACAGGTTCCCACTATAGGCCTAGTTCATGAATTACTAATCAGACAAGAGGCTAGATCCAGGCCATCCTAAGCACAGGGACGTATGCACGATAACACCTTGCCCCTCCACTCGTCCCTTCTCTTACCAACCAACCATGCTCTCTCTCATTCAGCTTTCCCCTCCATACACCACCCGTACTCCCCTACACCTATTCACACTCTACGGAGTATGAATTTACACAAGCGATTCTTTTGCCGCAAGTGTTACCCGGAGCTGAATTATAACTGGAATGAAGATGTTGTTGTCTTCTCACATTTCTTTTTACATTAGCCTCCATCAATACAGTAAATTACTGTATGTCATTTTTCTCCAGGACGGTTCTCCAGAGTTTGTTTATTTTTCTCATCAGTGAGCATCAACACAGCTATTAAAGTATACTCAACAACGTGCACTATAATTTTACCATAGCACTGTGATGTTCTTGTAACTATTTGGGAAATGTGAAAGGTACAGGGTTTGATTCCTCAAGTCTGTCTTGGGGTGAATTTGTATTCGTTTAGAATCGCCACTGAAATTTGTCTAGTACCATTTGTCACAGAATAAGCTCGCGATACACAAAATTTACTTTGCCAAACAAAAAAATTAGGGTAGGAGGTGTTGGGCACAGTGGTGAGGTGGGGGAGGTGCCAATGTGCCTAATATTTTGTAAAAATTTAGATGAATTTATTATTATTTTTTTTTAACTTTAAAAAGTTGGTTGAAGAATTCGCAACGTCGTCTCCTCCAAAGCGCAGCACTGCACACGACAAAATGGAGGGAGAAGAAGGCATCAACAAAGCTACTTGGCTATTTGTTTGCTTGAATTTGTATTTAAGGGTTAAGTTTTGGTTCGAACTTGGCGAAATAAAAGTATGTATAAGCCACCAAAAGGAATGTATGAAAGTATTGATTGTGTAGAGAATTTTTGCTGCCTGTTTATCAAAATTTTGGCAGTTAAAAGCATTAAATTATGTGGGGTTGTGCTTTTGAATGCTCATGGCATGTTTGGGAATCATGTGTTTTATTTGTCTGCCTTTTACTCCGACATTATAAATAGCATACATAGCTCATTTCTGAATCTACTACATAAATATACGTTGACAATCACTACAAAAGTTATAATTAAACATGTTAAACACCAAAATGAGAGACATCTGCAAAATTAAGAAATTTCAGCTATTACTATTACCTATTCCAACTACGGTAAAATAAGAGCAGTTTAAAAATTTGACAATAGATAGCGCTGTTGTGATTAAATATTTAATACGCATATAATGAAAATACACCCAATTTTTAGATAATGATACAAGATTCATTTTGTATGGCTATAAAATATTACTATACATTTATATTTCTTAAAAGTCCTTATTAATATCTAAATTAAATTAAAATAAATTTATTTAAAATATTTGTAATGTCAGTTGTAAACTGGATACTATAAGGTTTTACGAGTTCAATGCCAATATTTGTCACCTTAGATATTTTTTGTTTGTGACAGTCTGCATAAAATGCACATGTACAACATTTGTAGCGAAGAATTATTTGTTTTTAATTTACATACGTCAATTTGCTTTAATTTTTACATTTTGTTCCATTTCAAACATTATCTATCTTTCAAGTTGAAGTTACCGAGCACAAAGCAACTGCAACTGTCACCTGAAAAATAATACTTTGAAAGCATTTTATCCTTAACTAACACGGCAACAAGGCATGTTCAGACTATTTTTAATATTTGCAAATTCAGAACATTTCAAGTTACTGGTTTTCTACGCGATAAAGCTCTAAAATTCATCTGAACTTTTACATTGCTGAAAACGGCAAAACTTTGTTGATGCCGTCTTTACTAGTTCATAAACTTGCCACCAGATGTCAGGCACTTTGCGCGACAGTGAGAATTGACCTGCTGATAATGTTCCTCAGATTCAAACTCGAATTGGATAATTTTTTTTGTTATATTGTTGAACATCAATGTATATTAAATATTAAAATTATTGTTGCATGCCATGTACCTGGAGGCCAGTGGTCGGCGGCTGTTTCGTAACACCTTGAGGGCTGGACGATGATTCAAAGCCCGGGTGGCTCATAGTGGGAATCCCGCCGAAACTACGTCATAGATACCTGTCCCAACTGCGTCTTAACCCTTCGAGGGCGGCCGACGTGACTACAAGCACATCCGAAACATGATGAAATATCTATTTTTAGACCCCTGTAATGCGGGGAACACCCGACTGTCTGGGCTAGTATAAAAGCACAGAA
>PNEQ01032727.1:0-16746 GCA_003012365.1 Medauroidea extradentata
GTTATCTCCATGAGTGATCAAGGCGCATGCTTATCTTTCTACTCCCGCAAGTCATCACAAACCTTCCCCCTCGTCCCTCTTCCATACATTTGACGACAACAAACGTGCTGCATTGTCACGCTATCGCACTGCTACATATCTATCAGCTTGTTTATTTCCGTGTGCCAACTTTGGTACTTCTCGATTTACCGGACATCTGCTTTACCGGACCACACTTCCCCCCAACTAGTCCGGTAAAACGAGGGTTTACTGTATTACATGAACCCTGTAAATTTCTAGCACCACTGTTTCTAACACCATACATAGTTACAACAATGAACTTTATGCATATAAATTTGTTTGATTCAATGGAATAGAGTCTTTGTTGTTCAAAGTATTATATATACACTTAATCACTGTTGCTCATAAACATTTCTTTTGCTATAAGAGCCAATACATTTCACATCAATTTATAAAAGCAATAAATTTGAAATGATTTATTGAATAACAAATATGCCATGTTTATCTTTGTCTACATTAATTGGGGAAATCATTTTTGCAATCAAATATGAATACAACAACATAATTGTGTTTAGAAACTTAATTCTGTGAGCAACGACATCGCCTACCATTTGTGCATGGAAACCATTGTTGTACTAACAATGCTTAACACATTTATGCCAGTTTCTCCCGTGTCTAACATTTTGTATGCATGTGTGTTCATTTCATTACCATTACCAAGCAGTTGAATAGCATCAGTGACATATTCAAATAATGTACATAGGTGGATATTATTAGGTTAGTTCTCTAGGTCTACCTAAAGTAAATAACATATAAATTGTACAATAAATTAAACCCATATATACATATATAAAGTGAGAGAGAGAGAGATAAAAAGGGGGAGGGGGCGTTGGGTACTGTATCATCGTGAATGAAACACACAATACAGAAGTAATTTTTACTCAGAATAGTACAATACCCAGCTAATTACATGAATTCTGCCCATTTCTTATGTTTTACTCACGTATATAGTACCTAGTAACTTTTAATTGACTGTTTAATCCCTTAGTTATCTGCATAAACAATTGTTTAATCACATAATTCAAATAGGCAAAAACAAAATAGAGCTATTTTCACCTGTAAAATGAAACAACTGCTGATTATCTGACCTCTCTTTATACCCAAATGCAACACATACAAATATGTCCAATCAAATCTGTTCAATCAACAATTTTTATAACATACTGAAAAGTGTTTGTTTTGAGCAACAAGCAAAAAAGCGAACGCACCATTTGTGCAAAACTGACCTAAATCGTTGACTTACAAGAAGTCACTACATGCCACCTCCTGTACACTCCTATCTTCATGGCTGTGTGTTGTGGGGGCATTCTTCACCCATATTGTAAACTCGTACAGTTGCCCTGTCTATCATCCTGTACATGACTTCTTACATTTGTGTACAAAATGTCAATGTATTGTTTTGACAATATACTTTAGTTAATACCCAAGTTATATAAAACCGTGAAATTATTAATAAATACATCTGCTTCTTCCTTCTTACTGTGCTGAATATTTACATATGGGTGCTTTGATGGCTACTAACGCAAGCCTAGTACATGCATGCCAGTCTGTTAAAATTTATTTTGGTGACAACAGGATTGTAGCTAACAATTCAATGTACATGTATGTTTCTGTTTGATGAATTCTGTCAATGTAAATTACTATCTGATTGATATATTCTCTGGTTTCCTACTTACGCACACGCGTGGGCACGCAACCGCCAAAACCACGGACTTTGCACTCGCGAGAAGGCACTCAGGAACTCTGTTTTCTCTCACTTTCTTTTTTTGGGACAAGGTCTGTCACATCTGCCGTTCAGAGATGTATTTTTATCGGTAGACGTCCAGCTATTCATATAAATCTGTATTTCAACTATCACTCACCTTATCTTCCATTTAAATGCTATGGAAGTTGGAATATGCGCTAGCGAGAAAGCACTCTGAAACTCTGTTTTCTCATTTTTTAGACAATGGTCAGGGTCAGTCATAGATACCGTTTGGAGGTGTGCTTTTAATCTGAGGACATCCAGCTACTGATATCAATTTATATTTTAACTACTACATTTCTCACCTACCATAAAACATTATGAAAACCAGGACTCAACTAGAGGCACATTATAGGGAAAAATGCAATTTACAATTTGATAATGAGCTGGGGGACTAACAGGTCCATATTGATTTTACGTAGGTAGGAATTTTAAAAATGTAAAGAATGGAACTATGAGTATTTGTAAAACTAGTGGTCTAATGTACAATCCCATCAATTACTTTAAAAAACTGGAATCACCTTGGTTGGATGCAACCTATTCCCCACCATGGCCTCCTGGAATGTCAGCTCGGCACACTTGACATGCTGGTAGATGTTGCAAAGCTCTATTTGTTGCTATGTCTACACAACAAATGTGCAGGTCAAGTGAGTTCTGGCCAAAGCTGTTGGAAGTTCTTTCTCCAATATTTCCTTATTTCACAGTTGGTGGCGTACTAGACCCCTGATTTTACGAACCCTGGGTTTTACGAAGTAGCAATTTTACGAATATACTCTCAGGAACACTAAAAAAATCGGGGGGAAAAAAATTGTTGAATAATGTGAGCAACATTCGGCCCATGAGCACTACACATGTTACACAGTTTGTCTACCCCACAATACTTTATAATAAAGTGATATCTTGCTCTTCTTACATAACAAGACCATGACAGGTAGAGTTTACATGCTTGTTTCATAGCCGGCAGATCACTTCTCTTCTCTCTCTCATATACCTTCCAAAAAATTATCATGGGAAACAACTTGCAACGCGTTTCCCAGGAAATGTCAATAAATATCCTCACCCTACCTTTGTGGAAAATTATCTTGCAGACAGCCAACCTAAAACCCTCCCCTTCCCCTAGCCATTATTGGTACTAACGCCGGTAAAGATAATCTCTATTACTGTGTGCACAACAGGTTTTTTTGCACCTGCCTCAACCCACACCCAACCACTGAAAATGACAAATAACCATTTGTCTTGTATGTTATTTTTCGAGTTATAGGAGTTTACCTGGTCAAGGGAAAAACTTCTTGTGTTCCAATTTCCTCCAGGCTGTAGGATTTCTAGCACCGACGCTGTGTTAAGATCATAGACTTTATGGAATTTATTAGTATGAAGGTGATTGACGCACGTAAGTATTGCGCAGTGGTGGGAGGAGGGAGGGAGGGAGGGGGAGAAAGAGTGCATGTGTGTGTGTGTGAGAGAGAGAGAGAAACTGCAAGTGAAGTGAAAGAAAGACATAAAAAAGAGGGGGCTGCATTATCAGCAATACACATGAGCCAGGTGAGCATTTGGAAGTAAACAAGGGGTAACAATTAAGAACGATACCAGTGACTAAGTTTGGACTCGTTGACAGCGCCGCTTTTGCATTTACTCGACTCTTGCCTTACACTAGGGTTCCAAAGCTTCGGAAAAAACTCAGAAAAATTGGATTATTTGCATCAACATGAAAAATTGTGAAGGATGGGGGGGGGGGGGAATTGGAATAAAAATAATCTTACAATTTCTGAATTACAAATCTGGATGTTTAATATACTTACATTCTGGCCTATCTACCATTACACATTGCACCCTACCAGTACCACTAAAATTAAATAATTAGTAAATGTAACACAACGTTTTGAAAAGAACCACAATAAAGTTGGTACAGTAAAATAAACAGTATGCACATGAATTAAACACAAATAGTTCTCTAACACATACTCATACACAACTTACAATCTCTGCCAGGAAAACAGTTTCGATTACAACAAAAAAACCCTTTGCAATTCAAATTCACAAGTAACACCCTAAGATAATTATTAATTATCTCGCTGCTTGTGTCAACTGTCTAAGTGGTGTACTTTGCTGTTGTTTAATGTAAATCAACTTTATGATTTGCCATTTATTTCAGACACATATGTCTGTTTTTCTTACACTGTTATTGTTTGCTATAAATTTAAAGTAGAAGAGGAGGACGTTGTTCATTTGGATGTTTTTACGTGTCCTTGAATAGCACAAGGCTTAACAGGAACACGGGGGAAAATGGGGAAGGAGTCGGCGAAGGTCTTTGATAAGGAACCATCCGAGCATTCGCCTGGAGTGATTTCGGAAGACCCTTGAAAACAGAAATCAGGATGATTGGAGCTGGGTATCGAACCCGGGCCCACCCGAATGCGAAGCGAGTGTTTAATTACTTCTTCACCATGCTCAGTACCACTGATCCACCACACACACAGTTATCAAACAAAAGAGAGTACTTAAATCTTCTGCTGTGATGTCAACTTAGGCATATCACTCATTTCCGCTACTTCTTTGATAATTATACATTAAGCCTAAATGAGAGAATATATATTGCAATATGTTCACATACACACACACACACGTAAGATTGGGGAACTTTGTGAAGGAGTTTGTTGTTTCTATGAAACCCGTTATAAGTCAAATACAGTAGAATCTTGTTATAGCGAACACGGAAATAGCGAAAAAATGGTTATAGCGAAGTCTTTTTGAGAAACCGTAAAAAAATCGCAAAAAAATTCCAAGAAAAATGTGTATTTTATCAGTAGAAACATGTGTCATGTGAAGCAGGCTTGCAGCAAAATTCGTGACCATGTGAAGCAGGCTTGCGGCGATGTACGTTTTATACACGCCTTATTGTGTGTTTGGTAATGCTTCTAGTATGCACATACTTTGTGTTGGTGTTTTATTTATGTATATTTTTATGTCTGCACTGTACGGTGTTTTGTTCCTAGGGTTTGTGAGTGTGTTTTACACAACTAGGGTTTCAGGTCAGTTTTATATTGTTGTCTTTTCTGCTTTACATGTGTGTTCGAGCATCGGCGGCCTTGGCAATCCTGTCTTTCCTTCCTTACCTCTTCGGTGGGGATGAGTCTACACCCTCCGGCGGCTGGAGGCTTCTGCGCACGGCGAGACTTGCTTGGTTCAGGTCAGGGCGACCGAACCTCGTATCCCCTTCCGGGGGCACGCATCCTATCTTGGAAAACATCTTTCTACGAAGACTTCATCGCCCCCCGGACACTGACCCTTTGGGGTGGGGGTTGTGCTGGGACAGCACCTTCCTTGAAGCATTAGAGACCGATCTCAGGTTTCTGCCACTGTGTGCCCTTGGAATTGTTATAATCCTCCGCCAAGGCTGTGACGTCAGCCGACGCTCTCGTACTGTGACGTCTGGATTGTGTAGTGCACATGCCTCGCCGCTTCGTCGGAGCTTGGGTGTCTTCGGTTGTCTTCGTGTCCCCACCTTTGGCCGGCCTTCCCTCCCTTCTTCCCCGCTCCTGCCTTTGCGCCTGGCCGACTTGTGCTCGTCACTCTTTCCCCAGCGCTTCGAGGAGTAGGTTGTGCCTCTCTCGCCATCAACTCAACGCCCACCCGATCGTGTTGTTTTGGTAAGTGTTTACTTTAGGGTCGTACTTCCGTGTTACGGTTAGGTAATTCGCGTGTTTACCCTTTGTTGGTTTTGTGCTTAATATTTCCGTGTGTGTTTAGTTTTTTGCTTACTTCCTTACCTTCCTATTATTCTAATTGGCCGAGCGGACGTTGATGTGATGGGCGAGAAATGAGAGTCGAGGCGTTGAATTTTCCATTTAATCCGTAGTGTACTACTCCTGGTGTTTTTGGATAAGGCTTACGAGCCCTCATTTATTTGTTAAGGGCTGCGAGCCAGTTTTGCTTGTTTTTATAATGATTTTGTGTAATCTGTAACGTTTGTCATCAGTGCATATTGAGTCAAATACATATGTCGAAACCATGCCGCAATTAGGTTTATTTCTATTAAATGTTGTCATTCCCACTTGTATTTAATGTGTTTGTCTGTACCTTTTGTGTACTCCCTTGGAATTGTTGTACCTATGCACACCCCGGGATTAGCCCGATTAGACCAGGCTTTAAGACGTAGGTCCGATAGATCGTAGTCTGGTTAACTAGTGCCTTGGACAGGCACAACTTTGTGAAGTAGGCATTTGTTATCTTGACAGCCAGATGTATAGATTACCTCCACCCTTCCCCCAACCCATATCATCCACTGGCACTGTCACGTGAGTCATGCCTGGGCATCTCGCTTCCCTCCCCAAACTCACACGCGCGTTGTTCTAAATATAATTGCGCACTTCATCGCCCCCGCCCCTTTTTTTAACCCAGGCGAGACCGTTGTAATGCTATCAACCGTGTGTAGTTTCACATACAGCTTGCTTTTCTGATTTTATTTATTGATTACGATTTTGGATATTGATATGCGTACAGTCGTTGGTGACGTGGTTGGGCGCATCAGCCCGCTGCTCTGTCGCTTAGGCCCAGATCCTGTGTGTGGTTAACAAGAAGAGGGTTGCTCGGATACTCGCACAAATGAGAGTTCAATAAGAATACATGTCTCTCTCCCTCCCTCAACCTGCTTGTATATAAAAAACCACTGCCAGCCAGCAACATCACACCGGTGGGGGGTGGGGGGCGGAGATAAAAAGAGGAAGGCTCGGACGCTGTCAAGCACTCCCAAAAAGCTTCTGCTCAGCTCAGATGACGACACTGCTATTTGCAACAAGAACTGCGTGTTCTGACTGAATAACGGCGGACATATGCTGTTTCTTCACTAAGAATAATGCCGCCGGCTGTGCTATACCTGTCACACATACACCAAATATACAGAAGAAATTCATCTGGGAGATAAGATAGTGCTGTACACAAATACTCGTGCTTATCTTTGCTTAGCTTGCTACAGCTCATATTTGACTCGGTAGACATTCAGCTTTTCGAGATAAGCAGCAAGGACGGCGAATGATAGAAAGCATTGGCGTTACTGTCTCCTGTGTCAGTGCATTTGCTGTTTTGATTCACCTTCTTGCTCACACAGTCGGCCGAACGTGTATTTATTTTTTTGTTTAATGGCAATTTCAACATTTACAATGCACTAATTATAAATTATAATTTAACACACTAAACGTCCCATATATTTGTGCGAGAAGCAATAAATCGTTGCATTGTTAAAGTATCGTACACACTGCCAGGAATAGCGTGGGAACATGAGTAACTCATCGTTTTTATTTGCCTGGGAACGAGTCTGTTTCGACAGCTGAAAGGGAAGAAAGAAAAATAAAAAGCAAAAAAAAAAAAATCACTGGTGGTGGGCCGTGTGTGAAAACGAGCATGTCTACCTTTAGCACTGCTTTTCAACGAACTGTCTATCTAGATTTGGTAGCGCTCACGTAGGTCAGACATGTTTTCCGTCGGCACTCTGATCACAAACTTGTGACCTTGCTTAAAGTCAATGAGTACATGTGCGTCCACTTCTGTTACTACTAATTGGCATTGAACTTAACTTTAGAGCTGCTGCTAAACACAGTTCATGACTAGTGAGCGAAAACAAAGCAACTACCAATGTTGGCGTCGCTTATTTTTGCTGGCAAATACACTAGCATTATCTGTCCAATGGATAAGTGAACAATTACATTCACCTGTCCAAGCTGATTTTTATACGTCTCGGGCATGCGCACAAATTATTCGATGCGTGCCACAGTGTGAAAGGGCACACAGAATTATCATCTGAGAATGCATGCTAAAATAAATAAATAAATAAATTGCTACACTCGGTAAACTGATTACATTGGTCTGCAGCGGTCGGCAGTGTAATTATGTTGACTGACGGCGTGTGCACTCTTGCCGCGCACCTGCACGGGCGAGACAACCGTTGGGCGGCCCAGCGATAGATAACCATATTTACATGACGCTGCAGAGTTTTTGGCCCGTTTTGACTTAGTGAATGGTTGCACCCATACTTGTTGGGTATCATTGTAATCAGGACATACTTACCTGCTAAATAAACATACATTTCCTTAATATAACATACTACTTTGTAATTAAATAACATCAAATACAGTTTTAATGCAATTTTTGAGTTTAGGGGTCAGAATCGGCCAAATTCGGCTATAGCGAAGACACTGCTATAGCGAAGTTTGAACACAGAACCATGACATTTTGCTATAACGAGACACTACTGTAGATGACAAACAAATGGAAGAGTCGTGTTCTTTAGTGAGAAGATTTGCCGATGGCCCATGCCCCCCTATTCTATTGTCTGTGAGGGGCTCCAAAAAGGGAGATTTCTGCCACTTCTTTATATTTACGAGCCTTTTACTCCCGGTAGATTAGAACCCAGGCAGGGGAAGTGCTACAGAGGGGAGTACTGGTTCAGTGGTTACTCGCTCACGTGACCACGTCAATGACTTGTTGCAACTTGTACGAAGTTGCACTAAGATGCTCTCGCTCATGTGACAGCGCCCATGACTGGTCACAACTTGCATGAAGATGCACTGAGACACTCTCGTTCACGTGATAGCACAACTGGCAGGTAGCAACTTACACAAAGTTACCCTAGTTCACGTGACAGTGCGGCACTGACACTAGCACTCACAACTGCATTTATCGGTATACACGCATCTATGGTTGCTTTGTTTATTAACTTGGGTAATGTGAAGTTAATGTTCTGGTTGTCATTTTTGTGACGTTAGAGTATTATTAATGCAAAGTGGTAAAATAATTTCAAATTTATTCAAAGCGGGCGGCACTAAAATGTCTACAGAGCTAAAAGACTAGCAATTTCAGTTGATGAAAAACATTGTCCTGGGACACGTGAATCCCTTGGTTATGCCAATTGCAGTAAAAAATAAACCATAAAAATTGTTAAATTATTAAAGAGAGTTCTGTGACATATGGGCGGAAAAACAAAAATGCATTTGCGTGTCAAATTATGTATGACCAACTGAGGAATTATTTTAATGAATGATGTGTGGGTGCAAGAGTACAAATGTACCAATTAACGATGTTTTATCGTCGGAAACAGCACAAGTCACAGTCAGCAAACTGAAAATTGAAAATTTTTGTTCCTCAAATAGTTGGTTCAACTACTTTAAAGATAGACATAACCTTGTTTATTGGCCAGTGATTAGTCAGTATTTATCACTTACTGCATTATTTGTTTTACTTTGAATTTTTTTAAAACAAAGTATATTTTTTGAGTGTGGCGTTACAGGTTTGGGGGTTTATTTGTTTTGCAAATTGTTTTACATTTTCCCGCTACAGTATTCACACCATTTTTCCAGAATCCCATGAATGGTGTAAAAAAAAGGTTTATAACTTTTTAGGGATCTAAAAACAAGGGTGCAAACGGTACATGTCGTAAGTATACTAACTAGAATACAGTAAATACAGTAATTCTGATGGTTGGGTAATAACCACATCATGTGTTCGCTGTACGACTCACCTGGCTTCCTGGTATCTCCCAGTTAGGATGAACAATCCCCGCAATGCAATGAATGTATCTCTGCCCCAGTTCCTCATGTAGCCAGTGGTGAAGTGTGGAAGACCTGCAAACATGACAGTCATAAATACCCTCCAACATATATATAGCAATACACTGCAGGGAAACTGTCATATAAATGAATACCTACAGTACTGCCCTGAAAATAAATCAGCATATTTATCACGGTTTCTCAAGATATAAAACTTGTCTGCGGCGACTCTTCACATTCTGAAGAAAAAATAATTAAAAATAATTTTTAGTACGGATTAATTTTGCCTAAAGAAACAGAACTGCCATATTTACCCAGAAATAATACACTTTTTTTACAGCATCTGCTGAAATCAGAAGATGTTTTATGTTGCAATCGCAACCTCTCGTCTTGGTAATCAGCGGTTTGAAAATATTTTACAACACAGCTGTTAGCATGTCATCTAAACTACGGACACTGTACGTGGAGCAAAAGACAGGGAAAAAGGACTAACAGCGCTAGTAGTCTGTAGGCCATGACCGTCAGGCTATTAACTTTATCACGTCTACTCTCATTCATAGTCTGTGATCTGCTTGCTGTATTTATTTGTTTTGCATATCTCATGCTCAATTGCTCATATAGTTTTCAGTTTTGACTTGTGACATGGATACATGCTAAAATGCGTGGTACCATAATAAAAATTAAGCTGAAAATGTTGCAGAGCAGCTGCGATACCAACTTTTAAACTTTTGTGACAAATTACGCTAAGCAAGCAATCGTCAGGCTTCCTAGAAATGGGACGTAAGGTAAGGTTACATTTTTCATTAGAATGCAGATTTATATCACTTTAAAAGGTGAATGGTTTCATAAAATTTTTGAAGGAAAACTAAAAGGTGTTTCCATAATCTAGGAAACAATTTCTGAGTTTCACTGAACAGCCAAATGAAGGTAGTATAAAAATTTTACCAAAGGTAAATAACAAATACAGTACAACAAATGTAACTTTTTATGTAAATTAATGGAATTAAAATTGTTACTTTCTACTGCCATAATTTTTGAAACCATCATTACAATTAGAAAATATTTTTTGCCAAATCCTATACTCAGGTTAATAAAGTTTAAATTTCTCAGTGGTGTGGCTTACTTTTGGAGCAATGCAGCTATGAACTACATAAAGTAAACCCTTGATTTAACGACATCACACGGTGCCAAGAAATTGTGTCGTTAGATCGCCGATGTTGTTCGTCCCGAGGTAACTAAATTTAACCCCCCCCCCCCCCCAAATAAAAAAAATTTAAGTGTGTTTTATTTTTTCTAAAATTTATGTAGAACAATTATCGACTTAAAAAAAGTTTTCATTGCAATTATATTTTAGTACGATGAAAAGGTGTCTTCCAAATAAAATGGTACACCACAATCTCCTATCGTGACGTGCGCGGCACGTGACGTGCGCGGCAGAGTGGCGCGCTCGGTCTGGTTGTATAGGAGGATGGGGGGAGGGAAGTGGTCAGGCCGCTGGCCTTGGCTTGCCTCCGGGCAGCATGTACGCTCGTGATTCATTCTGCTTGTCTCACACGAAGCACATTCAGACCACAACAGAACAACTCTTATTATTTACATGAATGTGTACGGCAACAATTTTTAAACCTTTTTCAGTACAGCCATCGAGTCTTTTTTTAATTGCACACGAACTGTTACAGCTGTCGCCTTATAATCATTTACACGATACTAATAAAAGTGCGTATTGAAAAACAAACATTTTTAAAAAAAAGTCTGTACTGTTTAAAAACTCAGAACGCCTATTATGAACGTGAATTTAGAGCCACTCAAAAGGGCAAAAAATGGACTTTTCAAGGTGCTCTCCCATATAAAATAACGACAGAATTACTCGTTGCTAAAATAAGGACAGAATTACTCATCTCTAAAAGTTGTAGGCCTATTGGAAAAATCACGAAACTATGCACAACGCACCAGTTTAATGCTCTGTACTGTGAATAGAAATGAAATGGCTCTCTGCGCGCTGGCTGCAGTCGCTCTTATTGCTCCACTGTCGAGCGAGGCGCGAGCATAAAACAAAAACCTTATCAGCCCACACATCGCACACTGCGACAGGACTGTTGTGTTTGCGTCGTAGGCTGTTTTTACTCCGCAGCGCTTTCATAGCCACATGACGAGTGATCAATAATATAGCGGAAGTTGTCAAGGCAGACCTCAAAATGGTGCAACACTTACAAAATAGTGACAAAAGTGACCATTCTAGTAGAAAAAGTGACAAAGTTAACCTAAAAGTAATCAAAAGTGACAAAATAACACCATAGGCATGTACGAAAACTAAGTCGGTATAATGTACTGTACTGTAGTATTGGCTCTCTCTACTTGCCATGTTTGCACAACACCTGCTACACATTCTCAGGCTAAAGGATTCTGTGGGTTTTCTGTATATATGTTAGCACAATAGGCAGACGTGGCATATAGTTTCTTTAAAAAAATTGTATTTCTCTATGCTTTACAGCACATTTGAAGTGTGTGGAAGGCAGCGACATGCCGTTGGTCCAGGATTCAAGCTGCTGATTTACATAAGCTGTTGGCCCAGAGTAACTTAAGAGAACCAGTATTTTAGAAAAAATTTTAAGTGAAGACAAATTCGAACACAACTGCCTGTGTTATATCCTAAAAATTGTTCAATAAAATGTATGTAATGAAACACTGATGCTATGCACTGAATGACAACAAAACAATTTAAATTCAAAGTTGAGGTAGGTACTACATTCTCCGGTAAATATTAAGAATAACTACTCATTGTATACCGGCCAAACTGTTTATTTTATAGCCATAGTTTATTAAAGAAAAATGTTTCTATAGGTGCTAAAAGTAGTATTAGGTAAAAAAATTCTATTTTCCTCACTTTTAAATTTTAAATTTTTCGTTGGGTTAGGTTATCTTAGGGGAAGCTAGTTTAGGTTAGGTTATTTTAGCCTTAAGTTTTCAATTTTCCTTAGGTAACATAACCTTACCTAAAGTAAGGTAACCTAACCTTACATACATACTCTAACCTAACAAAAAATGGAAAATTTAAAAGGTAAAATAACTTAGTTTACACAAAACATACTTAACCTTAATTTAACCAAAAAAGGAACATTTAAAAGTCACTAAACTATAACTTTCTTTACGTACGACAACTTCAAACTTCTACAGAATCATTTTTCATCAGTAAACTTTTTCTTCAAAGTCAACAGTTTGGCCAATATATTGTGAATAGCTAGCTATTCTTAATACTGTATTTAACTATGTAGATATTTTAGTTTTCCTTATTATTTCCATAGTGTGTTAAATATCTTAAACCTCTTCGGGACTAGCTGTGGTTTCACTGCAAACATTCTCGTCGCACTCTTCATTACAATGATATCACTTAAATGTTCTTTCAGACATATTCCTTCCATACATCAACAAACAGATGTACTCTGCACCGACATCAGCCTGTTATTTCGTCCACACAAGTTAAAGAAAGAAAACCTGTATATTTATAAGTGCATGTACCGCATTCATAAAAAAAAAAAAAAACTAACTAACAACGTAGAAAAAAGTGGAAAAAGTGACCACTTAATGATAATAGTGACTTTTAGTGACAATGACCACAAAAAGTGACTTTTAGTGGAAAAAGTGACCGACTTTGAGGCCTGTCAAGGTCAAGCTGAGCTCACTGCAGCTAGAGAAAAAAAGATGAGATAACGCTGGATTTTTTTTACGGACTGCTGGTCCATTTTTTTTGCCCTGCTGTAATGAGGGTGAAAAAAAAGTGTCTTGTCAACCCCCATCCCCCTGGGTTATTGCAAGACACGGAAACATGGGAGAAGAGTCGCCGAGTAGGGGGAGAAAAAACAAACACGTGGCTCTGCTTTGTGGCGAGACAGGATGCTAGCTGCAAGTGACTATCAGGCAGTCAGCAGTTTATGCGTGCACACGCAAGCACAATTTGGCTTGTTCTAGGAACCGGGGGGGGGGGGGGGATGAATGTTTATTGGCTGGCGTGGACAGTCAGGAGGGATTGTATCTATGTTAAGCGGCGTGTTTCTTACAGCACAGCACTCACGAAGGAAATTGCAACACAGACGATTTTCCTTACATTTTAGATTTTTTGACCAAAATTTTTCACGGTTCCTCAAAGAAGGTTGTAAATTACCATTGCTATGCCACGTCACGTATCGAACTGCATAGCTGAGATAAGGACACGTGGAGGAGTGTGAGAGGGAAGTTCCGGCAGGAGGGAGCGTGGAGAAGTGAGGGGGAGCATTAGGAGATAAGGCAGCATTAGTCATCACGTCTCGCACATGTTGGTGTTGCGCGGGCAGCCTACGCACCTGGCACGCGCTTCAACTATATCCCTGCCGAAGTTTCTAGCATTTTTAAACAGTTTTTTTTTTTTTGTTTCACAGCTGCATATTACTAATTTATGATAACTGCATTATGTTATTTTTTAATGTACGCATAATTAGTTTTAATTAAAGTTTTACTGCGATCTATTTCACTTTGCCTAACTTTGATAAATTTTTAAAATATGAATTTTTTCACGGTTCCTGGAAATTATGTCGTTAGATCGCAGATGTCGTTAGATCCTATGTCATTAGATCGGGGTTTACTGTACATAGCTGGAAAATTTGAAAGGTAACATTTCATATTGCAGTATTTACTTCACTTCGGCATGTCAGAACATTTTTAAAATTAGTTTATATTATTTGGGGTTTACTTCTAATCAATAACGAAGTCATTAGGAACCACCATGCTCGGTCAAGTTTCTAAGAATTTTCTTGAGAAGTAAGAAAGTTGCAAAAACTGTTTCAAGCACATTTCCAATTCATAGCTTGTCAACACACTACCTTACCATAAACGTCTAACATTATCCTCACAGTCGCACAGTAGCCAGATTCACTCAGCATTAGCTTCAATTCTTCCACGTTCATATTTCAGCAGAGACTTATACAATTACATTTCCCATCTACATTGACTGTATTACTTTCAGTGGAATCAGTACAAAATACTTCAGTTTAAAGTACTTTTAATTATAAAGTGTCCATTGAAACCCCTAATAAAGACTTTTTCATTTAATAACTGTTCAGTACAAATTATGTAAAATAAAATTTAATGTTCACTTCATACACTTTGTCATGAGATTTCAGTGTAGAGTGTAATCATGTAACAAAACTTTTACAAAAAATGAAATTTTCAGTCTAAAGAAAACATTGAATTACTGTAGGTAATTAGCACTACATGGAGCAGCCCGCCATATCTCATGAGCAGGCCTGTTATTCTTTTCCAGCATGGAAAATACTGTATTTATTCATGTACCACATGCACAACTTTTTTATAAAAAAAAATCTAAAAGTAGGGGTGCTGGTTATTCACGGAAACGAAGATTTTTTTTTTATTAATAGGGTCTAGAATAGAAGCGTTTATCACTCATTACAGACTGAGTGGGAAGGTTTTATTACAATGGATATAAATACAGTGAAACCTCATTTTAGAGCATGGCTTAAAACACCACCTTCACTGTAACTATTATATATGCACAATCTCTCTAAATTATATATGTAAATTGTCTGGATATAACACAAATGTTATACAAAGACAATCTTTGTTGCCAATTACAGGTGTTATAATGAGCTTCACTAAACGAAGCCCTTTAATAACAGATTGTAAATTATTAGTAATAAACAGACATTACTGTCAGCCATGACAACGGCCATGTGGTGGCGTGTAGAACCAAAACTAAACCAGTATATTGTTGCTCCGTTCGAATAAGCCACAGTACAGCATACTCTGAGAATACTGACAACTGCCTACAGAGAATAGTACTGTATATAAAGCCGCTTCAGAGCAATACATGTGCTGTGCAGCTCAGCATGCTAACCATCATCACCACTGTTCGGCTTCAAAAGCAACTGGTAGTGAGGAATACGTATACAGTATACCCACGATCTAATGACACCGCACGGTGCCAGGTAATTATGTCGTTAGATCGCAGATGTCGTTAGTCACGAGGTAATTAATTTTTACCCATCCCCAAAAAAAAGTTTTTTATTTTAAAGTGCTTTTTCTTGAAGTTAATGTAGAACAATTACCAACTTAAAACATGTTTTTTATTGAAATAACAATAGATGCACAATTTTACGAAGGTAGCGATTTTACGAATATACTCTCGTAGGCGGGGGGTGGGGGGGGGTGGGGGGTGGGAGGGAGGCCGCCCACAAAAACGCCTCAAAATTGCCCACAAAACTAAAACTTTGGGGAAAAAATTGAAATAATTACTAGGCTCAACAATTTAAAATGTATTTTAGAGTATGTAGGAGTTTTAACATCACTGTCCTAATTATTGCTATACCTAAAACACCGGTTAACGCTGTTATAAAATGTGGCGGCGCACATCGGTACACAACGTTCGGCATGTGAGCAACAGTATGTCACCCCTCATTTCTCAATGCTTACTCTTCATAGATAACAAGGCAGTGACAGCCAGCGTTACATGCAAATCTCACGGCCGGAGCCGACAGCCGCCCACCTCCCACCTCCATTTCCGGCCAGTCCGGCGGACCACACAGTCCTAAACTCATTTTCAGTGATGAGGCTGTGGAGTAAGGTAGAAAACGTAACAGCCGCTGCCTTATATCTTCTGAAACCTCAGCGTGAGAAACAACTTGCAGCTCGTTTCCCGGAAACTGTCAAACAATATCCTCACCCCCTTACCAAAAATTGCCCAGCAGACATCCAACATATTGTGAAGTGCTCAGCCACTTCCCCATCTTGGTTAAATATTTATAAAGTGTTTTTTTTTATTTTCTTATTTAAATTTATATGTAAATTTTTCTTAACATGCTATATGCCATTTTCAGGGTGAGGTTGTCAGGTGTCCGGTATGATACAACAGAATTCAATAACCTAGTAATTGGGGACATGTTAATTCAAATTCACCTTTTCAAAATTCAATATAAATATAGTCAAGGAATTTTAAAGTAGAGTCATTTGATTATTTTCCTGGCTTGTTTGGTTTCAAATTGACCACAGTAAAATTTTAATTATTTTTGTTGATATAACTTTTTCTTGTATTTTGACCAATTTTTGAGTTTTGGCAATTTTAGCTTATTATTAAATTTTCCCTCGTGAAGTGAGTAACTTCAGGTGTTGCAAGCTTCTCCAGGCTGTAGGATTTCTGGCGCCGACGTTGTGGTTGATCACTTGCTTCATGGAATTCTCTCCATGACGTAGGTTATTGACGCACGTAGGCCAGCCATCACAGGGGGTTGCTTAGGGTATTGCGCCGCGAAAGTAGTTCCACTGTTGCGCACTTTTTGTCCTCAATTATTATATTTGTGTGGATAAACAATTTTATTTCAATGTAAAAACTATATATTCAAATTTTGGAATCGTTTGTTA
>PNEQ01032728.1:0-16746 GCA_003012365.1 Medauroidea extradentata
CAACAATAAATAACTGAAACAAACAATATTACACAACTATGAACTTTAAAACTACCGCGCGTAACTCCCGTCTGGAACTGTGTACGTATGTAAAGAGTCACGACTAAGGGGAAACTAGTCTGTCATAAAGCCGCTTGGAGTTAGGGTTTCCTTCTCAAGAAAAAAGAAAAAAGATTCTCGGTTTTCAGTAGCACCACACTCGTTGACAACTGATACCCCATGTTACATCCCTCAGGCCACCTGCTCGGAATGGTATGTAGGTCATGAGGGAGAGAGAGGGGCAAGCACTGTTGCCAGATGTACGGAAGAATGTAGCGCGTTCACACATCGCAGCCTGTACTACAGGCTGTTCGGAAATATGGTTCCTGCTTCCCAAAAATAGCAGCTCGGAAATGTCAGTTAAAGCAAGTCTTGTGTCCGTTGTTCAAATTAAAGGAAACAAAATTAAATGTCCGTTATTACAAATGTCCGTTAAACAAATGTCCGTTAATCGAGGACTTACTGTATGGCCACATTCGCAGGATATCTAATGTACACAGTTGTGGGTTTGTAATCCTTCTGTGGATGGTTTCACCCTGGTAACCATACTTTTAATAGTTGATTTGGATGGAATGCTGTTCGAAGTCCGTATTTCTTTCCCATGTGTCTATTTTTTTTTTGTCAGAAAGGCCTCGAACGTACGGAATAACTAGGGTTTCTTCTGGTTTTTCTGTTTCTGTGGGCTTGTTCTGTTAGGTTTCATGTGCTGTTTGATGGTGTTTGCTGGGTAACCATTGGCTGTGAGTTCTTTTTTTATTTAGTTGTGTTCTACCGCTACAGAATTCTTGTTGGAACAAATTATCTCAGCTCGGTTGGCTAGTGTGCGAATATTTGCAGATAATAAATGAAGTAACAAAAGTGTTAACTTAGGTTTCTTTTTTATTTTTGTTACCTAATTTACTATTTGTTTGTTACTTGTTTTATTTGACCCCGATTCTATTTTTGGAATTTTATGTTTTGTATGTATCGTGTTTACTAAACCATAATATGCTTATTTAATTGATTTGTCTTATTTTTAGTTTTCTTTTGATAGTCATTTATTTAGCAATGGACTATGTCCAAGCAATCTAAATCCAGTCATACCTTACCATTGCACAGTTTTTTCAAACATCACATAAATGATCAATGTGGACACAGTGTACACATTTCTCTGAGGAAACAGGAAAAGAAAATGGTTGAACTCTGACAATGTTCCAACCACTTGACTTTTCTCTGCAAATGCAGCAGTGAGCGTGTAATTCCTAAGGGTCTTACAGTCAAATCTCCTGTGAACCACAAGCAGGCTCAAAAAATAGCCCTGAAAGCCAACCAGTAGCTGCTGAGTGAAGAATTTCTGAATATCTCTTTCAGAAATCACATACTGATCAATGAAATATCGGCAATACAGCTTGAAATAAAGTCCACAGTTAGTACAAAAGATTTTAATATTGTATTATCACGAGGCTGGGCGTAGTAAAAATAAACAATATAAAAATAAATAATAATGAAGTGAGGACGGTGTTGTTGGATTGAAAGTTACGTTACAGATGTCTGTAGCTAAATTGTTTAATGTTGAAGTAATGTAAACTGGGGGATGTGTGTATAACTGAATTCCAGCTGAGCAAGACTACCAGGTGGAAAGCAAATAAACAGCACAAGTTAATAAAACAAGCAATTGCCTGACGCATAACGATAAGCAATAAAAATAAAATAAACTCTATTATTATTAAAACAGCACTGGGGTGGGATAAACACATACTGTATGTATCTCCTTAAGTAATATAAAAACAAACAAACCCTGTAAAAACAATACTTCCACCGTGTAGACGAGCTACTGAAATAACTTATGTTTGGTAGAGCACAACAAATCTACTGAAATGAAATAGTAACACTGCTTGGCAAACTTTCTATGCGAGGGGTACTGTGGACCGAACACAGACTATCGTCCCATATGGGCCGCATCTCCTATCTTGTAACATGCATGTGACACATACCATCAACTATTAATAAAGTAATTTAATTGAGATACATGTTCTGCAATTAGCGGCTACCAATTAATGTAAAGGGGGCTAAAGATTGATTACTTGAAATAAAATAATGAATTCAAATAATTGGAGTTCATTACAAAAGCTGAAAATAAATTGTTACCAAAATAATGATTACATTATTGTTATTCAAAAATAGTACACCATTTGGAAAAGATTTTCAAGCGTGAATTTATAAATAGATGTTATTAATGATCGTGAATAGGGAACAGGTATTACATTAAGAAAAGATAATTATGGCAAAACATGTATATTGGTTTCTGTCAGTACTATCAAAATCAAGGTCATTACATTACTCTGAAACATTAAGTAAACGGTGAATGTACTGGACAATAACAAATACACGCGAAAAGGAATCCACGACTTATTACTACCAATACCGAACACAAAAACTAAAGGGGAATGAATAATAATTAATAAAAAAAGAATAACAAGAAAGAATACTTATCATTTTGATGTTCCTCTCCAGTAAAGTCTCAGCTATCTCAGGGTTACAAAGTCTTCTTAACCCATAGTAAAAATTTAAAAATTAAATAACTACCCAAAATTAAAATTAATAGAAGTAAAATAAACTAACTAAACTGAAACTCCTGCCATCTGGCAGCTCGAGCACTTACGCTTACGCCTCGCCCATCGGGGCATGGGCATGCTCCTAACAACCAAATAAGCTCCTAAAAAGTTCCCGCAAAAAGTCCCACGAAAAAAGGTCTTCACGAAAAAGGGTCCCACGAAAAGAGTTCGCCAAAACATGGCCGGCAGATATTTATAACTACCGGTTGCGCCGTCCAGAACCTTCCATGATTTACCTTCCTGGAATGATCAGCAGCGACCATTCCAGACCATTGCAACATCTACCCTCTATGTCCCACAGGGCATTCACTCGTCAGCGACGTTTACGTCACGGGCGGGTGGACTGTCTGGTAGTGGAACGACAGAAATGTGCTACCCTGCACATCTTGCCCGTGCACCTGCCCTACTGCAGCTGTTAGTGTGGGACAGGGGAGCGGAGGAGTGTTGACAAAAGCGTCCAGTGCTCCCGGAAGGCTGCCGCACGCCGAAAGTGCCAGAAGGACCCACAGTGCGCGACCACCCGGCAGCACAGACACACCCATCACCACACCCCCCACCTGCCTACAACCTATTACAAGGCCGTGAGCCTGCGGATACTACCGGGACACTGCCCACAAAGGAATCTACAAGCACTGCAGTGGCAACAAACTCTGCAGGCTATCAGGAACAGTGAACAAGAAATCTAAACTTGAGAGACTTTCATAGAAAACTCTAGATTTCCACGATCCTAACTGTAAAGCAAGACTTCCCAGGAACTGAATACTCTTTAAAATTATAATCCAAAATAACTTTACCACCTATTTTGAGTATGGATAAGAAGAAAATACAAAAAATAAACAAATGCCCGAAATTTACCATCCCGACAGTTTATCAGTCTATCACGAATCTTGTCAAGAAAAAATCTGTTATGTGCAAAAAAAGGCAAAAAGATAAATTTTCCAACCTGACCAGTACCATGAACATCAAAACACCCTCCGCACCAAAAAGTATTTACACAATTATTAATGCATCCTCAAAAAACATGTCAAACTTCGAAGAAAGTGTCTTACAAAAGGGCCTCAATTTCTGCATTGCTCCACGACACATTCCAGTACTTTACATAGTTTCATCCATTGAGTGTGCAATATACAAACTCCCTGCTGCTAAACAAGAAAAATTTTGCTGGACTGTGCGCATAGCGGTTACTTCAGCTGGCTCACCAAAACCTAATATCTCTTCTGATGAACTCAAAGCCATAAAAATAACAAAAATCTGACCCTGACATTGTAATCCTCCCGGCAGATGAGGGTCGTGCTACTGTTGTACTAGCTAAACCAGACTACAATTCACACATCTTGAAAAAGACCCCACTGCCAGGATTGAATGAAAAATGTACCAAACTTTGAAGAAACATCAAAGTCTCATCCCAGACAAAATTAAGTTCAGAGCTAATGCCACACAGCAGTAGATCACCCCACATATATGGTCTTCCAAAAATCTATAAACCAGACATGCCTCTGCACCCGATTATCAGCTTTTGCAATGCTCCATGCCAAAAACTATCAAACTATCGCCTAAAAATTTCTAAACCCCTCATAAGGCTGGTGCCAACTTTTGTCAAAAAGACTGTTGTCATTTTATATCCATTGCCAAAACATTGAAGATAGAAAACAGTGACACCCTAGAGACTGTCGATGTTCAAAGCCTTTTCACCAATGTACCAGTGGCAGAAACCCTCAAAATTGTCAAGGCCAAGCTGGAAGCTGACCCAATTCTAAAAGACAGAACAACTATACCATTAAAATCCATCATAGAAATGATTACCCTCTGTGTCACCACAACATATTTCAAGTTTAATGACAGTTTCTTCAAATAAACATACGGCATGGCAATGGGCTGTTCTTGTTCACCATTCATGGCGAACATATTCGTGGAGAACTTTGAGCAGGAAGCACTTAGCAAATGCAATAGCGCTCCTAAAACTGGCTTCGTTATGTAGACTACTCTTTTACTATCTGGCAACATGGACGTGAAACACTAGAGGAATTTGTGAACTTGCTAAACTCATTGAGGCCATCAATAAAGTTCACGTATGAGAAAGAAACCAGTTGCAGCATTCCTTTTCTGGATGTACTAGTCAGCAGGGAAATCAGCAGTCTGGAAAACAAAGTACACTCCTCCCCCACTTATCCGACTCTGTTTTAACCGAACCCTCAGTTAATTTAACCATTTTTCACCGCATGATAGTTGTGAATACATGCCCATTAGTATATACAAACATGCAGTATGATTAGCGTGCGCAGCACGCAATTGCCGTGTGCACTGTGCCGGTCACGAAGCGAGCTGCAAGCGGTGCCGGCAACTGAATGGGGTGAGGGGGCAGGGAAGGGTAGTGGCGGACGGGTAGGCAGGCACAGATTATTCCCCTCTTTCTCCCCCCTTCCCAACATTCCCTGCTCGCAAACACTGGAAAATACAGGCTGCTTTCCAACCGGTGTCTATCTTGCTCGTGATATAAACAGTTGGTGTAACTCGCTCGTGGGATAATTTTGAACGTTTGTTTATTGTTTGTATCGGGGCTCGCGATGTCTACAAAAAGAACAAATTTGTGTTCCGGTTCGAGTGAGAAATGTAAAATAGTTATGTTGTCTATTAAAGACAAAGTAGACATTTTAAAATATCTGGATGCTGGTGCGTCATTTAAGTCACTGCATTTGTGATATGGAATAGGCAGAACCATTGTGCACGACATAAAAAAACAAAAGAACAAACTTTGCTAGTTTTATGCCGATAGTCAATCAAGTAAAGCAATGGAAATTCGTAAAACAATTTTATTGAGTAGAAGTGCAGAACTGGATAATGTTTTAATGGAGTGGTTTCGACAACGCCGTAGCGAAGGTGTTGCTATTTCTGGTACATTATTAATGGAACAAGCAAAATTGTTTCGTGCTGAACTCAAGTTGCCATTCACATGGGACTACTCCCATGGGTGGTTGTATAGATTCTAGCAACGACATTGTGTTTCAGCTTTCAAGCTGAAAGTTGAATTTCTTTCTGCTGACACCGAAGCAGCAGAAAAGTTCGTCGAGGATTTCGCAAAATTAGTTTCTGAAGAAAAACTTTCTCTAGAGAAAATATATAACGCAGATGAAACGGCACTCTACTGGCGTTGCATGCCACGATCGAGTCTGTTTACAGCCGATGAACAGCACAGCGGAATGAAAGATTGTAAAGATTGCGTCACAGTGCTAGGGTGTTCAAATGCAGCGGGTACACACAAAGTTAAGTTGGTGGTTGTCGGCAAAAGTGCTTGTCTAAGAACACTTAAGGATATTAAGATCATGCCCGTTGAATGTAAAGCCAGTAAAAAAGCCTGGATCACAGCAGACTTGATTAGAGTGGTTCAATAGCTTCGTTCGGCAAGCTCGTAAACACTGCAACGATGTTGGTTTGGACCTAAATTGCAATATTGTACTCTTGTTTGACAGTTGTTCAGCACACCCCCCTGCAGAAACACTGGACAAAGAAAATGTTTGTGTTATTTTTCTACCACCTAACTGTTCGCCATTGATTCAGCCACAGGATCCAGGAATCTTGCATCACTTAAGTTTTGGTATCGTAAGGAGTTTTTACATTTTTTTTTTTTTTTCAGTTTAATTAGCGGGAAAACTGTAGCAGAAATCAGGAAAGCATATAATTTATGCGACGTGATTTGGGCACTTGCACACTTCCACAGCTCCAATCCTACTCTGTGGGGGATTTTCTTTATTTGTTCCATCTGAGTTCGCAGGCGTCGTTGCTGTGCTTGCGATTGTACCCATGCTGCCTGTCAGAAGACTGATATACGGGGGAAGGGAGAAGGCAATGTTATGTCATTAGCTAGTGTGAGCGTAGGGGTCTCGCAGCATGTGTCGAGAGCTGTACCCTTACCCCCAGTTTCCGCTGCTGCTACTGTGTCGTTGGTCTAGTGGGTGATGTTGAACAGCAGCTGCAATGGTCATCTGGCGTGCATTTATCTGTGCACGTCTCTGCCACCTCGGCTTGTAATGTGCAGGGGTCCCATGCGTTCTTGTAACTTTGGTCTGTTGTAGCCACCATGCTGTCATTTGCCTCGGCTCCGGTGCGATCACACTCAACCCCTTATGGAGGTGAAACCATGGAGCTCTACTGTAGCAGCACATACTCCTGTCTATAATCAGCTGTCATGTGTGTGAATGTCAGTGTTGTCAGGTGGGACTTAGTTCCTCGCTCCAGGTTCTCTTCTTTCTACAAGAGGAGATGGGGTAGGACTAACTACTTTATTTATATTCCAGTTTTACTGTAAATAATAATCCTGATTTATTGCCACACGGTTCCTACCATGTACACCCAACTCTGTAATCTGCGCTCTGCCATTGCGTGGCAGTAAACCTGACTCTCACATGCATACTCCCTATTACTACTACTATCAGTGGTCGACTGCACCACACACCACAACAATGCTCTGAGTAGCTGGCCGCCTTCAAGCAGGCCAGAGCAGTTAGTTCAGCAAGAGCCAGCCAAAAACTTGTGTATGACCAATTTTTTTCCGAACTGACCCTAGTATATTGTGTTATGGTGGAGGTCTGGGGCAGGAGTGGGACCTAAGTGCTTCTCGGGGCTGAGCCCCATATGCCTATAAAGGAGACATTTCTTGCAAGGGGGCATGCATCGTGGCAGAGAGGGATTGGACAGCCATAGCCACAATTTGAGTCATGGCTGCTTCCGTAAGTCCACCTATAGCTTAACCTATGACTGATAAGAGAGAGGGAAAAACCAGCACAGACATCATAAAAACCTTTTGACGTAATAGAAGTATAACCACTCAGTGGTTACATGCATTAAAAATAAATAGCTACTGGAAATAGAGTAAGGTACAGATTTCTTTACTAGTGGAGTGGTAAAATCTCTAATAGAGTGGGGGGCAGGAACTGTATTTAATTTTTTCTTTATTTTCTTGTAGGCGCTGGCTTTAAACTGGACAGTGTGTGTAAAATTGTGATTTGTATAGTGTCAGGGACGAGAGGATTGGGCATAGTAAAATAAAATTAAATAAATAATGTAAGTAATAATCTATGTACACTGGGTCTAAATGTACGCATATGTCAAAGCAAGGTATTTTTGACAAACGCGTCTTGTCTCTCGGCTGGACCGCCGTCGAAAAGATTTATCCGGCGACACCAGCCGTAAATATAACACGAGGTTGGGCATGGTAAAATAAAATTTAAAAACAATTTAAAATGTGAGTAAATGTGAAATTTAAATTTTATGTAAGCTGGGGGATGTGTGTATAACTGAATACTGCTATGCTATAAGGTGGAAAGGAAATAAAAATCATTAATAAATAAACAAGCAATTGACTGAACCATAATGATTAACCATAAATACAAATTAAACTCTCTAATTATTAAATAGAACTGTGTGGGAAATAAATATTTAGCTCCTTGTGCCTTTATCCAAATAAAAACAGCAAACACTTAAATGACAAAGACTTCCACCTTGTAGCCTGTATATTCAGATAAATAATTAATGTTTAGTAGAGCACTAGAATAAACAACCTTACTGAAATAAAGAAATGAAATTGCTTGGCATGCGTGTAGATGCAAGAATGTACTGTGTATCAAACACAGACTATAACGACTCATATGGGTCGCGTCTCCTATCTTTTAGTGTGCTTAATTGATACCTGTCGTACGTGACCAGCTATCACGTCATGTCTAGATAAGTCTAAGTTAGCATTGGGTAGCTTAATTAATGTATCATAAATTTTACTACTATGGGAGGCTATCAGTTAATGTTAAGGGACTGCTGATGGAATACTGAAATAAAATTCAAATAATTGGTGTTTATTACAAAAGAATAAAAAAAAATTATACAAAAATAAGTATTACATGATATGTATTCAGAAATAAGTGTACAATTTGGAAATTGACCTTAAAGCTTGAATTTATGAATATATATTAACAAGTGATGAATAGCTATTACATTATTAAAAGATTTGGATTGAAGTTATCTAAAGTAGTAGTTCTAATTATTACAATAAAGAGATACTGTTTAACGGCATTGAGTAATGACAGAACATGAAAAAAATTAAGATCGTACTGGTCAACAGCAAATATTTGCGTAAAGGAATCCACAACTCTTATAATAAAAACTGAATTAAGAAAACTAGAAAAATTAATAGTAAATAAAAATAAAAAGAATACTTATGGATTTGATGCTCTTGTCCAGTGAAGTCTCATCCATCTCAGGCTACTTTTAATCTTCTTAGCCCATAGTAAAATTTTGAATATTGAATATCTAACTGAAATAAAATTAATTAAAACTAACTAAACTGAAACCTGCTATCAGGCCTTTACAAAACATTTAGGCCTACGTTTCTCCCACCAAGGCATCGCCATGCTCACCGAACCTAAGGTAACAAAATTTCTAAAGACTCTAAAAAACTCCAAAGTACAAAAACTCTAAAAACTTGCTAAAACATGGCCTGCTGGTGTTTATAACCCTCGGTCATGCCTTCCAGAACCTTAGAATAGTGTCAACTGGAATGATCAGCACTTTGCATTCTAGACTGGTGGGTGGCTCTCTGTCACAAAGGGCATTCACTAGTCAGCGACCGTTGACGTCACGGGAGAGGGGACTATCCTCGACTGGAACGACAGAAATGTGCTGTTCTACACACTCCTGTCCGTGCGTCTGCCATACTACAGATGTTAATGTGGGACAGGAGAGCGAGAGAGTGTTGACAGAGGCGTCCAGTGCCCCCTGAAGGCCGCCGCTCTCTAAAAGTACCAGAAGTACCCACAGTGCACGACCGACCGGCGACACTGATACATCCATCACCACACCCCTCACTTGCCTACAACCTAACACGAGGCCATCAACTGCGCGCACTACCGGGACACTGGCCACAAAGGAATTTACAAGTGCTGCAGTGACAACAACCTCTGCAGGCTTCCTAGAACAGTGAACTAAAAAAAACTCATGAGAGATTATAAAAGAACATACTCTGGTTGTTGTTCATGCCATAATGTGCAAGTTTTAACAAGGATTATTGAAAGTCGAACCTGATGGTTATAGGTGCCCTTTTCACATAAAAATATTAAACATAAACACGTTAATAAACAAACCATGTTACAATTTAATGTTTTAAATTAAATGAACATTAACAAAATTTGTTTTCACAGAGTTCATTTAATGGCAATGGTGATCAGGTCACGTTCAAAAGTTGGTCATTAGTAAATTACAAGATTAATAAATTGTTTCACAAATACAACAGTAATTGAAATATGTACCTTTTAGACGGTTGACAGTGAACAAAGTAGAACTTAGTTATGTAGAACAATCATTGGTTAAAGAAAACATACATATGTTGGGGAAGACGTAACTTTGCTAAAAAGTGAAATAATATCCATTTCACAATCTCAAAATAAATTGAGAGATAAAAAAATTAAAAAAGAATATGTACCAACAAACATTGCACCAGTCTTCATCTGTTCAGACTGGGTGATGTGGAAAGACCGACAGTATAAAGTATATAGTCCATAGTGTAACTGGCTGGCTTCTGCTTTATGTTAATGTGTGTATGTATAAGGTCGTGTGTTAACACAATGGTACAAAGATATTGTCTTGTTCATAAAATCCTGACTGGCTCTAAGCCTTATTTTACTCGCTGAAGTGTTTATTGAGGGTTTAAAATTGTACACTTCTTACATTTACAGAGAAATATATAGTGGTTAAAATATCAATGTATATGTTCAATTTAAATCAAAATGTAGTTAACTACCTCTATTATGCATGGAAAAAAAAGAAACAAAAAACAGAAAATCTTAAAATTAATTATCATACCAAAAGTTAAAGCAAAATTAGAAATAAAAACTTGCTGGCAATTGTCAGTATATATCAAAGAACTATAAGACAACAAAAAGAAATAATGAAATCCAGATTTGTAGAATCTGTGTAAGATAACAGCTCACCATATACTCTGCGACAATGCTACATCATTAGCGAAAGTAAAGGAATTGTACTGTATTCTACCAACAATTTTATCATATAGGATGCCATACTCTGACTATAAAAGATATCTGTTATTGTATTTTCTCCCATGTTATGTAAAACAAAATTTCTTAGGTGGATTATATGTCTAATTGTCTTTTTGAATGGTACTATAAGTGATGCTCATATAACTATTGGATTAAGTAGCTTACCTTGGCTAGCCCTGTTAATTTTTGTTCTGCTTTTTATTTTGTGTCTTACAATTGGTTGGATGTTGTTAATTTGTACAATGTGAATGATTGTGACAGTTATTTGTTCAAGTATTTCATTTATTTTCTTAACAGACAATTTAAGTATTATAACAGAAAATAAGGACTGTGCATGTTTTGCCTATTAGAAATAAGACACGTGTAAACAAAGTGAGATGGGTCTACCTGCTCGAAAATTACTACATTATTGCTAACCTTGTATGCTGTAACATCAGGGACTACTGACACCATCTGACAATATTATGTCTGTACTCTACCACGTGCAGTTACAATCTGGGACAAGACTCGTGGCATTAGAATGGTGGCTAGAGTCCTCACCAAGCAGCACTGCTATTACTGTCCTAGAGAGTGGTGTTCCAAATTGGATTGGTTTCATCGTGTTAAAAGTGAAATTTTGTGAAAACAATAAGATTTAAACTGGTTTTCTACGCAGGTCATGTTTTGAAATCCAGAAATGTGATTGTTTAGGGATTTCGAAAGTGTAATGAATTTGGGGCAAGAAGAACATTTAATAGTATAAGTGTCAGGACAGCTGCTTGAAATGCAAGAAGCTGCTCTTGGGGTGTCTTGCTAATCAGATAAGTACTTGCGGTTGGAGCTCTGTTCCAGTTAAGAGGGAAATGGGTTGCAGCTCTACTTTATTATGATGTTACTCAATGTATGTGTTTTTCATTGTTTTCCACTTTGAAACCTTTAAAGGTTTTGTAATTTCTCTCCAAGAAATATCAAATTCAAATAGATCTATATCAGTTTCAAATAGATCTTTAGCAACACAATGTTAAATTTATACAAAATTAACATAAGTAATTTAATTTTTTTATTTAGTGGGATTCAACTGTGTCATATTTAATGCATAAATTCTGATGTATCTTGTTATTATGTATAAGATGTATAAGTAATCACATATTGCATGGAAATCAAAGTAGTTGAAATATCATGGTAAATGTGTGAATCTTCATGGATGTATTTTGGGATGAATAACCTAAATTTGTGTGGAATTTAGTTGGAAAATAAATTGATATATTTTCCAATAAATATTTTTTTTTTGTGTTACCTTTCCACCGTTTACTGCTTACTGAAATCTAATATAAATTTAATTTGTTTTTGTGGCTGAGTGATATATATCTTTACTCCGGTTTTCATTCAAGTACTTTGTAGGTTATATTATGCATGCTTGATGTCACAAAGAGTTGGTTGTTTACAAATCCTCAGAACATAATTGCTGGTGACTCTTTGGTTTGAAAGTTAAATTTGATGTTTACTTTGAAACAAATTGTTGACCAAATACAGTTCAAAGAAGATTGGCATATATTAATTGTGTACTTCGGGGTTACCATTAAAGCCACAGTAAAACAATTTTTTTTTGCTTATGTTGTGTTAAAATGCTTCTTAAAATGTTTATTTATGACTTGTTCCATATTATTTGTTGCAGGAGCGAGAAGAAGTAATAAACAAATTTCCTCATCATACCTCAGTTTGGAAGGTACGTTACAAATTCATAACAGTTATGTTTCAGACGAGAGTTAATTGTTTTTAGATTTATATATCCTAAATTAGGCATCCCTTACTGTAAGACTGCATGCAACCATGTCAAAACACGTGCATGTATATCAAGTGTTGGTACTCACGTTTGTATTACATGTTTTTCTGTATTGTAATTTATGTTTTCCTCTCCTGATCTTTCGTTACTTTTTAAACTTTTGTGTTTGAAGTTTCATACAAAATATTAAGTTCTTAATGCATAATACAGTAGAACCTCGTTAATCCAGTTCTTAATGCATAATAAAGTAGAACCTCGTTAATCCATGATGCGCTGATATGTGAATTGGATAATTTGGGACGGTTATAGATAGGGCTAGGAATATTTCGCGAGTCGAACTACCAACATGCTAGAATCCATTATCCTGTGTATACAGAAGCCCTACCATTTGTCCATTACCTGCTACTCATTCAGACAGCAGACAGTGAATGAATAGGCAGGGCTTGAGTATGCATAGGACATTGGATTCAAGCATGTAGGTCATTGAACTCACGAAATTTTCGTAGCCCTAGTTATAGAAATGTCAAAAATACATATGTTAAGTATAATAAAATTACAGCACATATAATTAGCGGCGCACGGGCCGGTAAACAAATTCTGCAAGCCAGCAATCTCTTTTATGTTTACATAATATCTTGGAAGAATATAGTATGATGTGGGTTGAAAGAATGACAATACAAGGGGGAGAGAAGGGTGCGTAAGAGAAGTGGGGGTAGGAGGGTGTAAGTGGGTTGTGAGGGACTGGGAGGGCAGCAGCAGCCAATCTGGTTGTTTTTGTTGAGAAGAGGTGTCCATACTGTGAAATGAGAGCGGTGAAGGGGGTAGTTAGTCAGCCATGTGCACTCTTGGCTAGTGTTTTGTGTGAAGTGCGCTTTTATTATCCGCGCTTGCTACACCACCCTAAGCAGGCTAATCTCCTCCTCTTTCTATGTACCATACCTTTAATCCATCAGTCATTGTGATGCCTCCAATACTTTCTTATGGCTTGAAAACTCAACCCTCTACCCGTTCAAAGAATGTGAGTTTCTCTAAAAATAAAAGTACCCTTTTTCATGTGACAAGGTTCAGTATTTCTGTAGTCATTTGCAGTCATTGTGCTTGCAATTTGCATTTTCTGCTTTGGTTTATTAATAATGATTTTTAATTGTGACTTTTCATCACAACTTTTAGTGTGACATTAATTTAAATTATTAATAACAACCTATGTAGAACCTCTGGCATTTGATTTTTGGCGTGATTTTGTATAGATATGAGAAGCTAAAGGAAGACTTGGGAGTTTGCTACTAGGTACAAGATAATAATTAATATAGAAGGAGGAAAGTGCCTGCAGGCAGATGCTTCTACTGCCTGTGTGACCACTTGGCACTAAAGGGAAATGTTCAGATAGGGAGAAGAGGTGAGCTATGTCCATGCTTTGTGAAGACAAGATGCAGTGTCCTAGATAACTCATCATTGCTGACAGTAGTTACTGGCGATAAAAGTTGACGTGTTCTTGACTTGAAAACAGCAGAAAATCTTGTTGTAGAAGAAAATAAAGAAAGCACGTTTCTGATACAGACAGTCTGTAATATTGTTTACGGCCCCAGTTATCACCATTTATTTAGGGTATTGAGTTATGTAATTGCCCTACCTTACTTTTCAATGTTTCTTGACATAAAAATACCATAGGCATCATTATCTTATCTTACAAGCAGCGTAAACTGCACAATATGAATCAGTGATTCTTTTTTCAGTGTGAGATGCCAAGCAAAGCTGGCTGCAGAATGAAGAAAAAATACATTTTTGTGTATGTGTTGCGTACTGGCACATTCTGTAGAAATTTGCTGATGACTTGGGGGGGATGAATGAGTGGGACCAACAGTGTGTGGGAATAGAAGTCCTGTGGTTCATTGTACCTCTGTGACAGATGTACAAAAATCTAGCCAGCCAGGAGCCTACGGTGTTGGCATGCTTCAGCTGTAGAATAGCAGTGAACATGTTAGACATTTTCTCTTTATGCACGTATCTGTCTTCTTGTATATGTGTGTACCTTGTAAGTTTTTTTTACTTAACTACATCAGTAACATTTTTAAATACTATAAATATAATTTATCCACTTGTTACATTAGTCCCAGGGAATAGTGGGAGTCATGAGCTGTAATGTTTCTTGGTCTTGACCTTCATACACAGCTGCGCACTGCAGGCACATTTCTGGCAAGCACTTCCAAACTGTTAATGGTTAATGGTTAATCCGTGAAATGCAGCAATCTGTGGTTGGCTTGGTCCCGGCCATCACAGATGAACAATGTTATACTGTAATTGGTTTGAAACAATGAATCAATATTTTTAAAAAGATGTTTTCGTCCTACAGCTACAAAGAAACATTTATAGTGATGCATTATCTCGTGAAAGATCAAAAAAATTAAAACTGTAAATTTGTTTTATTTTTTGCACAAGTAAAGTTTAGTTACTATATATGTTGATGATGTGTTTGCACATTGAGTCCTTCTACATAAACTTTCAACAGTGAATTTTATTGCCGGCTCTCATTATTACAGTTTATCAGAAATAAGTGCACTATACATCTGTGATAGCAATTGCCGTTGTATGAATGACCTGAAAATGCTGTCGTAGTTACTAAGAAATTAACGAAATTATGAAAAATAGTTTACTTATTTTTCATTCACCATTCAATAATCTTACTTTTTTTTGTTTCTATGAACGTCTTTATTGTGGCTCAGCAATAGCGTTTTAATACTTTTAGATTAATTAGTGTGCATTTTGCAGGTCTAAACAATTCAGTGAAAACTGTAGTAATGTAAATTGTAGTCTCACATTAAGGTGTTTTCGTTCTTTACCATTTTGTGGTGAGAAAATGTCAGGCCGCCGTCAAGTACTGACATGTTCAAGGGTTTTAGCCCAATTTTGAAATTATGTAAAGGATGTAGTTAAACCTTAGTGTGCGTTGACAGCACCTGTGGCCCTGATTCTATTATATCCTGTATTTGGCACAACTTTACTTTTTGCATATTTCTTGAGAATTTTAAGTGCCAAGTATTGAAATGTAAGGCTGCTAGGTTTTTTTCTTTTCGCTTGGAACCAATAATCATGTAATGCCAAAAACTGCAATAAACTGATACGTTATCCTATATCGACATCTACATTGTTCTTTTGCATCCAGCTACATGAACCTTGGGAATTTTTAACGTAACATCCATCACCGAAATAAGGGCAGAGGGCCCTGCTGAAATGTAACAAGCTGTTTATAAAGGCATGTTCAATTTTGTCAACATTAAATTAGCATATTCACATTATAGTCATCGACAAAACAAAAACCAAATTTCAGAAAAAACTTCAAGTACTTCAAAAACTCAAATGCAATAGAAGTACGATTTCCTAACATAACATGGCAAAAATATTCTTCACATAGCTGTATGACAAAATTTATTGCTCAGATTGGTTTAACATGGATGTTCTATGTATGTCTTGTAGTTGATCTACATATCCTCAGCCTTGGTTAAGCTAACTGGCTCAACAAAGCTGTATGGTTAGCTAGTTTAGCATGTGGCGAGAATTTAAAAGTTTGTCAAGGTTGGTACAAGGCATGGGAGTTTATGTTCAATGATGACGAGTTCCCAGGATTCCACTGCGTTTGATACACCTTTCTTCTCCGCGCATCCCAATCACTGTCAAGGATTTTCTCCTCAGTTTGGGGCAGAGATAAATTCCACCAACAGGCTATTGTCCCTACACCGCCCAAGGCTGAAACAATATCATGTGTACATACAACAAGCAGATTCCATTAGCTGATAAACTAAATGCTTGGGGAAGCTAATAAGTGTTTCTAGCTGTAGACACTCAGGACAACTTCCCTGTCGAGGTAGAGAGCAGAGATGTTCTTCAACTTGATCCTAGCTTAAAATACACTCTACTTCCACAGGAGCAAGGCAAAAGTATAGTTACAAGAAGTTTATGTTCAGGCTCAATGTCCCTGATTTACTGCCTCAATTCCTCCTACACCAGCAGCTGTCTGTTCCCCGCAATTGAACGCCATTAAACAGAATGGAACCAACGCACAAAATAATAGATTTTGAGATAATGGTGCCAGGTAGGAGAAGGTCCAGAGAACATCCTAAAAAAAAAAAAAAAACAGTTTGTACAAGTTTTAGATGCACCATAAAACTTTGACATTGAATAACTCAGTTCCAGTGAACTGTGGGTTGGTTCCTTTCTTCTGCTCAATGCAGTCCAATTATGCTTCTCTCCTAGTCAACTTCAGGTCAGTCCTACAACCGGAAACCTGAGCTGACTCCACTAGAGACGACTCCCAGAG
>PNEQ01032729.1:0-10432 GCA_003012365.1 Medauroidea extradentata
AAAATCAGAAAAGTTTACTTAGAAAAGTTGCTTGAAATTAAATTAGCTTTCAAATGAGTCCAAACACGATATAAATCCAATAAAATTGACATGTAAAATTCTATGCTTTTCTCTTGCTTTAAAGTTAAATTTAAAATTAAAAAGAAAATTTTAATGTAAATTTCTCTACTCGCATCCCCAATTAATAGGTTGGATCCCGTCGTATACATTCTTATACCTGGTTACGTTGGCCTACTTAATTTGTTATAAACAGAGAAAAAAACATTTTACAACAAAAAAAATTGAAATTACTGTGTGATAAGAGGCCAAGTAAGTGCTACGTGCCAGTGCACGTCACAATAACTAAGCCAGACTTGCTTTGTGACAATCTTTTGATTACAGTAAAACCTGCTAAAGACAACACCGTAAACGTTTTCATGCGTAATAAATAATAATGCAATGTAACATCAATTTCTGTATGGTTTTAACCTATCACATATACTTGTGTATAGTGCACACCACAATTTTTAGAACAAGATCCAGTGAAAAAAATTAAGTGTCTTGCCAATATGTAAAATTAAAATCACTGAAGTACATGATTGTGAAGCAGCATGAAGAGAGGCTATGATGGATGACCAAGGAGATAGGGAGGAAGGAAATGTGGCTGGCAACAAAGAAGAGAGAGGGAGGGACATAGGGGGAGGAGGAGATGGTGAAGCAGCATGAGGGAGGCTACAATGGTTGGCCAAGAGGAGAGGGAGGGACTGAGACATGGCTGGCAACAAAGAAAAAAGAGAGAGAGAGGAGAAATAACATTCAGATTGGTTAAAGAGTGAAGGCAGAGAGGTTGGAGGAGAGCCATGGGGGTGGGTCTTGTCCTTCCCTCCGCCTCACCTATCTATAAATAGCCTGCCAAAGTCTCTTGCTGCTGCCCAGTATGCCCGCGTGTGTGTGCCTGTCCGCTTGCACAACACTTCCTCACTATCCCATTTGTAATAGACTAAGTCCAGACCTGGGCACAGTTCTTCAAAATAAGTATTGAAATTATCAACTCCACATGGTGAACAAAGTCTGGCAATACAAGTTTGGTTTTCTAGATAGCAAACTGTATTTTGTGTCACTTCAGTCAAGGATTTTGGTAGATCAAGAACTATTTTATTCAGTGAATACTGTAACAGCTCAGCATTTGCATGATATATGCACACACACATCTCTTGATCCTTTAGATTCATGGAAACAACTTCTTTAGGCTTCAATTCCTTGAATTTGGATAGTTTTATGGAGGAATTTCATAATTCTTATAGAATGTACTGTATGCTTCATGCAGATTTACTAACAACAACCTCTTGTCTTTGTTCACATCCATTTTCTGTTCTGACGGACTTTACATCCTTTTGTCCAGTACACTGCCAGCTGATATCATCCCTCGTAAAGATTGCATTAACAGATTTAGCAGTATCTTCAGAAACAGCATCACTTCTCTTTTTCTTGCTGGTTTCAGCTGCTTAAAATATTTTCCCTCATTGACTATATTCAACATTATAATTGTTTCTTTGGCAATAAAGACGACACAAGTTTCCCAATCACCTGAACTGTTTTCCTTGGTAAATAAGGAAGAACTCTCTTAACTTATGATGCAGCTTTACCCAATTATGAAGAGATTTTATCACCTCTGTCTATTATTGTTGTTTTGTCTGTCTGTTAAGCTTCTGCTTTTTTTTTTCTGAAGTGATTCATATTTTCTAAGTTTTTAAATTCTTCCAGTCTTTGTTAATTATAACGTCAATTTGGACTTGCATTCTCTATCTTTCTGTCTGTCTTCATCCACAAGTAATGGATTCAATTTTCTTCTTTCTCTATACCCTTTTACTCTCTGAGCAATTGATTTAGCCAGTCTTTAAAATACCAATTTATACACTAATTTAAACATCATTAGGTTTAAGAACTCTAGTACTGTACATACTGAATGTAAACAATTGCTTTCTGTAAAATATATTAGAGGGAACACAAAGAAATACTGTATTACATTTCAGGTACTGCCAACTAAACATGTACATGGCTGTAAATATTTTTTCCACAAAAGAAAATAGTCCTTCCATAACACAAATGTTCCGTGTGTAGCAGGAAATTTCCTTCTGTACCAGATTTTCTAAAATAAGAAAATATTTATTTTAAAGGTTATACATGAATAAGTTTACGATAAAGTGTTCACTTTTAATGTAAAATAGGGGCTGCGGTGGCCAAATGGTCAGACCATTCGCCTCCGACCAAAGTGATCCAGTCTCGATTTCCAGCGGGATCGGTTCCCAGCTTTTCACACGTGGAAATCATGCCGAACTATGCCGTTGGTCGGCGGGTTTTCTGGGGAATCTCCCATTTCTCCTGCCCCTTAATTCCGGCAGCGCTCCATACCCACCAAATTTTCACCCCTCACCAATGCTAAAGACCTGGATGTTAAGTGCTGATCAAAATATCTCACTCTCACTTAATGTAAAATAAAAGAACAATTTTACTAATTCAATAAAACCAGTATTTTCTTCCTTGCATAAATAAATACTTTGCAGAACATTAATGGAAGGAATTTTAGATTTTTGGGGAGTTTTTTTCCTCCCATGTCAATTTTTTTTTTTTTAAAGTAAATGTAGTTTTTGAAACCCTGTTTACCACCATTCAAATACCACTAATTTTTTTTTTTTTTCGTGTAATCAAAATAAAATTAAAACTATTTTCCGTCTGTAAAATTTAAAATCCAGTTTTCTGACTTTGTCCTTATTCTGTGAAGCTAGAATGCAGTTGTATATTTTAAGCATGCTGCTGCAAGAAAGTTTACAGTGTTTGCTTCACCAAGAAGACAGAATTCACTGCCATTGTAATAATTTTAAATGTGGTGTTCATGTCCATCATTACCACGACTTGACCCTGCAGCTAATTTTTTAGGGCTTGGAATTACTGGACTTAATATGGAGTGAGTTTTACTCGTTTTTCCTTTCGGCATTCATCATATCGGAGTTAGTGTCATACTGAAAATTTAATTGGTCATATTTTATAATCTCCGAGGATACTGATATCTAAGTACAGGTAGATGCCGAGTTACCTAAGGTGCAACTTATGTAAATTCAGTTACACATTTTTTTAGTAAGATGTGCTAACTTGAAGCATGAGATGTATTACGGCTGAAAACAAAACAGCTTGGGTAGCACATGTCTCTTTCTTTCCATCTGTCTCCCTCTCTCTTCTTATCGGCATCAGTACTGCTGTTCAGGCCATGTTGATTGCCTGAAGTTTGAATTTGCCGCCTCTTGCCCTTGGGTCGCGGTGGCACTATCTTGGGCGCCATCTTGGAGAGACGGTCGCTACAATGGAGTAATCATGGTGAGTCGTGCAGTGCTTGTGCTCGTCGTTTTGCGTTACGTTTTGTATACAGTCCACTTTCGTGTTCGCCGAGCCCAGACAACTGCTGTGTAACTGTGTATGTGGTCACGTGTAAGTCACAGCAGACAAGTCACGCACAGAGTTGTCAAGTCTCCTGCTGTAGCCTTGCTGTGCTGTGTGATCCTTGTGCTTTTGCCATCCTTTTTGTCTTGCATACCCAGCATTTAATAAATATAATTATAAAAAAAACATTGCATCTGGTACAAGGGTGTTTACAGTATTTCTTACATCTTATTTATTACTGTTTCATTTCTATAAATAGACACGTTGCTTCAGAACATTACATGAGAAAATATATTAGTTTCTTTTTATGTTGTATTAAAGTAGAATGCATACAGTAGACTTTAGGAAATATTGAGTTATGTAACAAATTCAAGAAAGTAACCCTTACATAAGTTGGCACCTGATGGTAATGTCACATTTATCATTTCTTAATCAAATTTGAGATACAAACAAATTACAGTTTTTATTGAAATATTAGTAGTTATATAACCTAATGTCCAAAATTCCGCTTTACGTTGTTTACATTTCTGTACTCTCGGAGAGCTGGTACAGTTACAGTGATTGAAATCTTCCCTATATCACTCCTGATAGCATGTTATTCTTTGATATTGAACCACTAGTAAGCATGCGTATCTATTAATTCTAAATATTTACTCAAGATACAGTACGAATTAATAGCAGTGTTTCAAGCAATACAGGTAGTTATAGAAACAAATATTTAGACTGCACTGGGCTTTGTTCTCATTCATGTCTGCCTTGAGAGTTGGTACAATAATAACAATGAAAGAGCCATCCTTTTTTGCTTCTGGTATACCATTATTTGTTCAGTAGTAAATTGCGAGACATATTAGATAACTGAAGGAAAAAATAAACAAAATATAATAATTTTGATAAATTAAGTAATTGTACCAAAAATAGTGTAATACTATACTATTTATAGTTCAGATGTTATTCTTTATTATTAAAATACAGTGAAAAATAGTTTGAACGCACACAAAATCATGAATGTAAATACTACCTACTACGTATTATTAATAAGACGCGGGCAGTACCTGCGCGACCATCAGCTGCTCTCTCTCGCCCCTCTCTCTGCTCCTATCTGTCTTGTCCTTGGTGGTCGCTCGGCGCTTGCTGACTCATGGACCAGCTATGATTGGCCGCACGTAGCAACAGCAGTTTCCTTGTTTACATCAACTAATTGCGACTTGTCTGTAGATTTTACACGTATATATCATTTTATTAATTACCATATTTGGCGGCATATAGGACGAACCCGCATATAAGACGAGTCATGGTTTTGAAGGTACAAAATCTTGAAAATAGTAAATTACTAACTTTTAAATTCCCGACAATAATATTTTTTTCCTTTGCCAGAAACATTAAAAATGTATTTTAAATATTTTCAATGCATTTATTACCGTCATATAAATATCATAGTAGACACATAAACGTATAACATTGGCTACTACTGCCCTCCGGGCTCCCAAGAGGTAAGGAAATGCATAGCGGCGGGCGGCGACCTATGATGGCAGTTGTGCGTGACTGGGCAACGCCGGACTGAGGCACGCCACATGCAACATGGCAATGCTGGGCTACAACAGCTGCTTGCAAGGTCATTGCATTTCTGTGTGCTGTTGTCTGCCAGCCTAGCATTAGACGGTAGACACATGAATGTGTGGTACGGTACCTACATCCTCGTTTTTTCTGCCCGAGAGTCTTGTGCTTGCGAGACAAAGGATAAAAGCATGCGGACCTAGATCCTCGTTTTCTCCGCCCGAGAGTTGTAGGCTGGCGATACTAAGTATATCGGCTCGCGCTCGCATGGATCGCCGCTTTGCTGCGAGGAAGTGTCCTTTATTATGAATGACGCTCTTCAAAATTTTGTACCGTAAATTTTATTAAAATAAACGGGGCACTCATTTCATTTGTGACGAAAAACACAATTCCTTGAAACATCATACAACTCCACAGCTTACAGCTTAGCTTTCAAACGATTTTTGGTTACCAAAAATTTTTGCACCCTCATATAATATGAGTAGCAATTTATGAAGGCCAAAAATATGTAAAAATTTAAGTCTTATTTGCCGGCAAATAACGCACTATGTTAAGTTATTTGCACTAACTGTTTACTACTAATAATGTACGATTTATAAGTTAATTATGAAATATTTACACAGCAATAGGTATGTCTGTAGCACGCAAACAAAGTCAGCATTCCGAGTTTACTAAAGTTTGCAAATAGCTCGTGTTTATTTACCGGCCTAATCACTATCACTTATGTCGTACAAGTCGCTCGTGTCGGGAGTTGTCAAGCCACTCATGCTCGGTGTTGCCATACCGCTCGTGCTGGGTGTTGCATCAGTGCGCGTACTTGTAGAGGCAGGCAATTTCGTGAACATATCCGTCAAATGTTGTTGTTTTAAGTGTCTTGGCCTCTCATTTATTAACTGCCTCTGAATCGTGTACAAGGACATGATTTGTTGCTCAAAGAAATAGCTTCGCTGCTGCAGACTAGTTATTAAGCACTATACATGATAAAGACACTCATCTTGCGTGATTTGTGCAGCTGTTTTTTCGTCATCACTGAGCATCATCTTTGTTTGTCACGCCTGTGAGAGATTCAGTTATTTCCTGGTCAGTGAAGTGATGAACAGTGGGGACATCAATGTCAACTCGAAGCCATTCCCTTAACATTTTCATCGCGTAGGCCTAATTCGTAAATTTCAGGGTTGGTAATATTTTTGGCGTACTGCAACAGCGTGTTCACTGTTGTTTCAAAGTCTTTGAATTCATCAATTTCACTTTCTTCATTGTTGGTCACGTCTGAAAATGCTAATGTTGGCCACAGTTTATGCCAAGTCTTGTGCAGAACTGATTTGGGTATGTTGCCCAATTCACATCACGTACGTTATATTTTTTCTTTATCTCAGCTACAGTTATTCTGTGATTTAAACTTTCACAGAAGCACCATCGTCGAGTTTTTTTTTAATATCAAGTTTATCTTTGGTAGACAAAACAATATTTTTGTTTTTCAGTAGAACTAAAACTCACATTTATCATTTTAGTAGCCATTGTGCAACGCAACACAAAAACAACTCAAATTTACGTATGTGTGAGCAAGCTGCGCAGTTACTTCATCGCCCGATATCTGACTTTCCGACAGACTGCTTCATTATGCGAGAGATGTGTTGGTCTTAGCGCACTGGGATTTACCTACTCGTCTAGGGTAGGGCAGCTGGGAGGGCGATTACGTAACTGCGTGGCCCTTATCGTTTTAAGGAGGATAGTTACAGCACACCTGTGCTCTACTGCTCAGCCACCCGCCTGCCTGCATCACGCCGACCTCCATGGCACAGTGGGTTGCACGCCGGTTGTCTGTCTGAAGGGTTCTGGGTTCGAGTCCTGCACAAGGCATAATTGTTTTTGATAAGCAATTCCGACAGAAAAATGTATACATGTATTCATGTATACATCTATAAGAACCTCGGCTGCTAACAGGGAAAATGTAAATAAATTTTTTAAAAATTAAAAAAAAATAACAAATAATAATAATTACCTAAAAAAAATTTTTAAAATGGCTGACAGAATTGTGCTGGGTAACTGAATGCCGGATAAGTGGTGGAGGAGTGTATCACCATTTTAGAGGACCACGTTTTTAGTATTGTGATGTTGACTAAGTTCATCTTGTAATGCATGGCATTTGTTTGCCTCGTCTCCAGGATTGTAAGTACAGCCAGAAATATGTCGTTCTGTCTCCAGGACGACCGCAGTCCGGAAGGTCCCATCATTCATGAGATTGACGCCAGTGAACTGCTCAATGGATACAGTGCCACGGAACTGTCTGAAGAGGAAGCTACCATGCTTCCGCAAGAGTAAGTACTCCACATCAATACCTTTGGGATCTTTGAATGTTTTTTTGCAATGGGAGTGTATGACAATCTGAATTATGTTTTTTTTTGCCATGTTAGTTTTATTATTCACTTTAAAGTGTGTACATACCAATTACAATTAAAAATTGTAAAAAGACAGTTTATCTTGTTGTAGGCCAAGTTTGTGTTAGTTTTCACACACACCCTAAAAATTTAAGATCAGATTTGGAAAACCAGTCAAAAGGAATTTTCTCTTTTTATTATTTTTTAGTCCTATTCCAATTTAAATATTGTATTGTTATAATTCTTTGAATACTGTATGTGTATCACACCCTCATGTATAGCAGATGCCAAAATTTTCACAATAAGCTCCAGGTTAAAGCAAATTTAAGTGACTTGTTAGTAGGCATGTAAAAAAAATCATGGACTCGGAGAAGGCAAAGAAATGTGAGGTAGGCAACATAGACATTGGTAAAGGTGAGGAGGTGGGAAGGATTATATGGCTGACAACAGAAAAGAGAGGAGGTAAGCGAGAACAGATTGGTTCGAGAGTGAAGACAGATGGGGTTGTGGAGAACCATTATGGTGTAGCTTGCCTCTGCTTTCCTGGCAGTTATCTATAAATAGCTTGCTGAGATGTCTGCGCGCATGTGTATGTTCATGTGCACACGAGTCTGTGCAGAATGTACTCACACTACTGTTGGCCTGCCACTTACAAAATGTTCTGGGGGTAACGAGAGATAGTCGTTATGCCAGGCCAACAACAAGCTTGTCTTTTTTATTTATGGGACACTTTTCTTCTCCCAAAAAACTGTGCTGCTTTTATTTTTTTTCTTTTCTTCCTCCCACATAACTATTGCCAATAACGAGACAACTCCTCTCATTACATCTGTCACCCTGCAACTTTCGTTTCTGCCAAGTAAATTTTCGAAGCCAAAAATGTTGTAGCCAGCAGTTCAAACCTAGCTATGTAGAAGCAGGTAAACTTCCATCTGTAGTAAAACACTTTGAACAGAATCATAGTAACGATCAAATAAAAAATTTAAAGTTTTAGAGTATGATGTGTAGAGGGGGGGGGGGGGTTGGGTAGGAGGAAAATAAAAGGAAGAGGACTGGATGAGCAAGCGATGAGAAACTCTCTCTTTCCCCCTCTCTTGCCACCTGACAGTTTACGACAACTCTGCATGCCTTTCCTGGGTTTTTTTTTCTATTTTCCATGTAAAACACACACCCCAGCATTTTTATCCTTTATTTTGAAATAATTTTGTGTGCTATACACGAGTAAGTATTATGTCTTTGAATGTTTTTTGCAATGGGAGTGTATGAAGTTGTTTACAATAATGGACGTACGCCATTGCCATACAATTTTCGTCCCAGAAATCCACGCAAGAGAAGAGGGAAAATTACAATTAAACAAATGATAGAAACAAGTAAGCCAGGACTGGTTTGGCTCTAGTCACCACATATATAAAATTAAACCATGGAAATTCAACAAGGAATTAAGTCAGGCCGCAAGAGTAAAAAATTAATCAATTAATAATAATAATAAATTGAACTTCTAAAACGAATGATCAAATAAATAGGCAACACTGGTTTGGCTCTAGTCAGCACTTGTGTAAATGAAATAAAATTCCGGTAGGAATAAGTCAAGTCGCAAGATAAGATAAAATCGAAAACCAAATAAAAAATGAAAATATTGAACATCAGAAACAGAATGAACTCAGGACACCTGATAAAACGAGTAAGCCAAACCAGTCTTGGCTAAATTTAGGTTGTAACTGATTTTCTACTATTATTTCTTTTCATTGTAGCGCACGTGCTCTGCTGCAAGTTGTGTGTACGAGAGAGACAGTGACATGTTTGTGCGGGTCAAGCAATATTTTCATTTGAGAGGTTTTTTATATGTAAAGATTATAATTATTGGTTATATTTTACTTAGTTTTAGTGTAGTAATGGTTTTTTTCACTTAGTGTATTGGATGACCTCTAGAGGTGCTGTAGATAGGGAAGGAAGCATAACTCTATTGGTCTGCTGTTCTGTTTTCGACTTTTGTGCTGAGAGGTTGTGCAGAATGGTGTTTTGTTGTCGATTGCATTTGTGAGGTGGTCACTGCAAGAATGGGGACATTTGTAGTCGGGGAAGTAATTTCTCCTAATTAATTATGTACTTAGTTTTTCTGTCTGTGTGGATGAAATGTTTTGAGGTATAAACTTTAAAACTTTAATTGTTTGTTAAGGCATGGTGCAGCCGGAGTTTTTTTATTTTTATATTTAATTTAATTTTTTTTTTAATAACATTGTGAATTGTTTAACACTTCACATATTTTCTTCTTGGCCATTACCACATTTCAGTTCCATGTGAAAATTTGTGCACTTGTGATGACAACTTAATGTAAAACTAATATCGACAACAATTTTAGAAGTTATATATTGAAACTTTTGGGTGTTGATTAAACCTACATGTGAAGCAAACTCGTGAGCATTATTCAACATGATCATGCAGCCGTATAAATAACGCAACATGAATTTTGAAAAATATTTTTTTTTCTGACAAGGATATTATTTAAATAAGTGCCTAACATTACATTTTGGTAGCATGACCAAGATAATTGGATAGTGCGGCGGCCATCCGGCCGCATTACAATACGAAGTATGGTGCTGTACATATTTATATGAATTAGATTAACAGTAATTTTAATTACTTTTAAATGTCAAAGAAATACGTGCTAAGTACAGGAAACTTAATTTTGGGCTACTTAATGCATTTTAAATTGATTAGGAATAGTATTAATGTAATCTTAAAGCCCCATTATAATTTGTTAAGATTGACAATGTGCTTATTCTATGCTGACCACGAGTCGTCAAATATAATTAAATGGTGTTATTCAGAATAATATTTATATTATATGTAATTCATTTTAAAGAAGGTAATGCAGTGTGTAGCAAGCCTGAGTGGAAGGACCTTGTTCGTACCACCTAACTGCTGCTTAGCATTTTGCAGTTACAGTAGCTACATTATACGGGCAGAACATAAAAACAATTGCAAAAAAAGGCGAAACCCAAAAATCTAGACTGGCCGAACATGCATGGGAAAATAGCCACAAAATCCTTTGGGAAGAATCTAAACCACTTACACAGGAAACTGACAAT
>PNEQ01032737.1:0-15373 GCA_003012365.1 Medauroidea extradentata
ATCGTTGAAACATATTCCAAAGTCTGTGTAAATATATGTTGAAAGAGTTAAACCGTTTAGAATGCTGCGTACGAAGGCGGCAACCAGTGAAATCGAACGTAGCTCCGTCGCTAGCGCGCCGCGAGCAGAATTCAAGCCGGTTGCGGGTGGGTAGGCAGCCCACTTGCCAGTTCTGTGTTGAATCGAAACACACTGTACAATTGGTCGGTACTTGAGTATGCACAGAACACTGGATTATAACTAGAGGTACGTCAATTTCACGGATTCATCTGGCAGTAGCCTAGATTGCTCAGTCCTGTACACGCTCTGGATACAGTCGATTATTCATTGGCTTACAACATTACAAGCGATAGCTCTAGGAATTATTTCCTTAACTACTATTAGCTTGCGGTAGTCAAATGTGTTTCGTGACAGCTGCCAGTGATTATGAAGCATACATTTTGGCGTTCAACCTGACGTGGAATGTATCTGCGAAATTGACGTATTTCTAATTATAACTAGAGCTGGCGGTTTTTGGTGAAAAGAATTGAGCAACATTTTGTTTCAATACCACATCTGCAGCCCTGCGTCATGTTCAGTGATTGGCTGTTTTTAACTCTCAACGTCTTGGCACAGACTAGATAGTAATACAGATGTGAAATGACGTGGCGGTATATTTGATACGGGAGAACTTCACCGCTTATTGGTTGTCCGAGGTTGTTGATAGCAGCCCCGTGTATGTTTGGTTGCTGTATGTTACTGCAGGTTTCCTATTGGCCTGGCTGCCTGCTAGCAGGGCAGCTGCTTTACGCTGATTGGCGGTATGTTACTGGTCAGGTAAGCCATTTTGTTGACGTGTCTGACTAAGTTTGCCCTCCTTCCTGCTATTTCACTTCTGTATTCCTAACTATTCTGTGGTATTGGAGATCTACCTGTAAGTTACAGACGTGTGGTATCGTATAGGTCTTTCGGGATAAAGTGAACACTAAAAATTTAACCTTTGAAAAATATTACTAGCCGTTACTGCATATAATTCTGCGTAAAGTATAGCTGCCTTACTGCTTATGTGGTTGGCAGCGAAATTACGCAAAATAGTTCCATGTTTTTTCCTATTTAAATACAACAATACAGAAACAAAATCAACCGAAGCCGACGTGATTGTATTTTATATAATTAATAAACTTATTTTACTAAACTGTATCGATTCATACCGACTACACATTTTACTTTACCCGCGCAACCATCAAGTGACGTGTCAAGAGAAGTTACCCATGTCCGAAATGTCCCGTCCTTAGTCGTTACGCGCGGAAAGATACAAATTAGCTGATAATAGAACTTTAGCAGGGCTTTTTTGAGTGCTCACATTATCCCGAAACACCTATAGTAACCTTATTTCTCATTGGCACAGTCGAGTGAACTATACTTCTCTTCACAAATATACTCTGCCAATAGCCATGAAGCAGATGCGTGCATGTGAGAGTTATGTATTGATACAAAATGTTGCATAATTCTTTACACCAAAAGTCACCAGCTCTAATCATAACTAGGCACTGCTGATTTTCGCGAAGAGAGTTTTGCCCCAGTATGTTTCAGTGGCTTACGTACACGCCTGTAGTTCTGCCTCGTGGTTACTGGGCAGCGTGTCTTTATGAAGAGACTGCTCTCATTCCACTGAGCCAATCACAGTAAGGTTACTGCAACACAACACGCCTATGATTTGCTGGTAGAACTCTAGACGCTGAGTTACAAACAGCCAATCGCAGACCATGAAGCAGGCCTGCATATGTGCACATAAGACATTGAAACATACTGTTGCAGAATTCTTTTCGCAAAAAATCGTGGCTTCTGTTCATATCTTGTCTTGTCAAATATCTTGATGTGCTAGCTGGGAATAAACTATCGATTAGGCCATGCCAGTAAGAACATGTTCTGGAATATTCTTCACAAACATGTAAGTAATTCGTGTCTGTAGTCTGAGATTCGTTAGCGTGCACGATCTAAATTCGAATATGCGATGAGAATGTCAGGTTTGTAAGGTCGCTCGTTAAATCCCAAGTGACTGTGGTTAGCGGTAATTTTTCTTCCGTGTTTTCTTTCTCCCCACCCACTTCCATTCCGCATGAACACTGGTCGAGAGCGCTCGCATTCCGGTGCAGCATATCCCGTCCATCTTCCCACTTACGAACATAATATCATAAGGTGCCTCCGTACCTGCGCATCAAAGGCGTTGCTCCAGTACTGTACTTGACACGAAGGAAAGCGGATTCTTTAGGCCAGTACAAATTACAATAAATGGGATTAGTAATAATTTTGCTGTAGCAAATACATTACTATTATATGAACAGTTTTAACGTTTCAAGTTACTACTGCAATTCATTTACTTCCACCCTAAATTTTTTAGTGTTTTTTATTATAAACATTTATATTTCATTGGATTTACTTTGTATTTCAATAATTCGTGCATTTGATTTTATCTAAAATATTCGCTCCTTTAAAAAATACGAAGGTTTGTCTGTTTATGCTAGTATATTTATCTAAGACAACTTCTTTATTTAACTTATTATTAGGACCCTGTTTTTTTCGCGAAAATAATTTGGCCTCACTTTGTTCCCGTGCCTTACGTGCACATCTGCAATTCTGCTTAATGGTTATTGGCAGCGTGTCTATGTGAAGAGCCGTATATCATTTGTCAGAGCCAATTACAATAACGTTCCTGCAACACCACACGTCTGTGATTTGCCGGTAGAATACCAAGACTCGAGACAGTTAAATATCCAATCCCTGACCACGAAGCAGAACTGCAGATGTGCATGTAAGACACTGAAACAAAGTGGGGCAAAATTCTTTTCGCGAAAAACAATGGTCCCTACTTATATGCATGTTTGATTAATTTAACCGTTATAAACGTGTATTGTTGGTAGCGACGAAGTGTGTCTGTTAAAATCGCTCATCTAACAACTGTTAGTTTGCATGTACGTGTTCGCATTTACTGCTTGAATAAGGGTTAATGATGAAAAAATAAGTTGCTACACACGTTGTGGTTAAAAACTTGAATCTTTTGAGCATTAATTTTTTCTACAGTTGTGTTGTTAGGTTAGGTCAGTTGTTTGAAGACAACCATAGTGATTATAAATATTGTGCTGAGAACACACGACTCTGTTTCTAGTTTCCATTTCATGCGAGTCAGTGGCGTAGCTATAAATATAGTTAGGAGGGGACTGACTTGACGAGACACATCCTGAAGAACGTAAATATGCTGCTGACTTATGAATGGCTGAAATAGAAACACTCTTTATGACGTTGTGCTAAGTCTTTTAAACAGTAATTTTTCGAAATGTGTTGCATGAAGGACTAGAATGAAATTTAAGTCTTTAGAAATTTCCAATTGTTAGTATTTTTTTCTTATTTGGGCTATATATACAGGGTGTTTCTTAAATAGGGGGACAAACTTCGCATGCGTGTTCCTCTCGAAAAAAAGAAGACGAAAACATGTTATGCACTATCCACCTACATGTAATATGAAGGGAGTTATGAGCCCCCAAATATCAAATTTGAAAACCGTATTTTCCCAAAATATCGGAAACTAATTGACATAAGAATACAATATTTTTAGCATTGCTTAATGCTATTGGGATCTTCAAACCAGCAGCAAAGTCTGGTTGTTACCTTCCTCCCTTATGAAAATAGCGGGGGTGACTACCCTCTAATTGCATACAATTTTGTCAACGTCAGGATATGTGAACAATTTAAGACGGTGTATTGTGTAATAAGACCTGTGCGATGAAAAATGTCATCTTGTTGCAACTGTCTAGGACCTATCGTTTTCGTGTAAAACGCACTCAAAGGTTCGATTGCTGCTACAGAGGGCCAGGAAGGAACTGTTGGAAACGGAGGTACTGTATTGTTTGAGACGTACGACATAAAAGTGTGAACATGAGTGGACATTTCTGTAACTAACAGTTGTATTACTGTTCACATATCATTTTGCAGAGTATTTCCTGTAACATTGTTATTATTCCGATACCTTGCATAAATGCCATTTACATACTGCGTCAATTTGTGATTCACTATGTTCGTACTTGTCTGAAAAATGATACACCACTTGACATAAACAAATAATATCTTCAGCATTGCTCATGGGGTCTTCAACCATACTGCGATAGCTGGTTGATATCTACCAGCCTTACCACAGTACGTAGTAGGGGTGGCTACCCTCTAATGGCATAGAACGTTGTTACCGTCGGGATATTTGAACATTTGGAGATGATATATTAAGAAATTACGCAATTTATAAGACATACTACTACAACATTATCGTACAAGACCTCGTTTATTACTTGGCCTGCCCTCATTTCAAAATGCAGCGTTTTTTATTACTACAAAAATATTTTACTTTTTGTTTTTATATGTGTCATTTCATAGCCTACACCAATGTTATACACTGCGAATTTTTTCGGTTTGGTAAGTCAGTTGGTTTTAGTGGCGTACATAAAACCGTAAAGTGCAAATTTTAACGTTTACGACTCATTAAGCACAAACTATGAGAGATACATCAATTCTCGGAGGTGAAGTTTTAGTCACAATTTATGTCTTAAATAAGAAAAAATATCTGGTACAAATATAAAAATCAAAAAAGACGTTAAAAACTGAGGTGAACCGCGCCCTTGACGTAAGTCACCGCCACTTCATGTCGCTGTTGATAAGACGTAACGCTTTGTAATTGTAAAACATTGTTAAGGATATAACTAGAGATGACGTTATATCGTGAAAATGTTTTGTGCCAACATATCCTTTAAAACGCGGTAGTTAATTACAACACATATGATTGGACACAACATGGCTGTCTGCAGACCAATAACACGGCATTAAATATTACAATATCGGGATTCTTATTGGCTCAGTCAAATACGACAACAGCTCCACGTACAAGCAAAAATCAGTAATCTTCACATAAGCTGAACGAGCGTTGAAACCCGCAGCATACAGTCAAATTTTCCCGCGATAAACCATCATCTCTGGATACACCTAGAGATAGGTAATTTCGCGAAAATATATTTGCAGCACTTAGTTCCAGTACCTTACGTGTGCACCTGCATCTCTGCTGTGTGGTCAGTGATTGGATGCCTTAACACCCAGCGTGTGTTAAAGGTTAAACCCGCAAATCACAGACGTCATGTGTAGCAGTTATCCCTAGAGACCTGAAAAATTCGCGTTTTCTGTTAGGAACAAGCTGGAGTTCAAACAAATATGGGTTTTTATCACGTTCACAATTCGCCATTGACATATTGGACACTTCCTGGAAGTAGATAAGCCAATAATAAAGACAGTAGCTGAATGCAGACCAATTTGACTGTGTCAGCGAGCAGCTAATAAACGGCTGCTATCACAGTCAGTCTATCACTGCTAGCCTACAGCTCAGTGAACCCGTGAATATTTTCTGTCTCTAGTTATCCATGTACTGATTGGCTCAGTCAAATGAATAACGACTCTGCACAAAAACTCTCTGTCAATAACCTTGAAGTTGAGCTGCAGGTGTGCACGTAATGCACTGACACTAACTGGGACAAAAATCTTTTCACAAAAAATCCCTGTCCGTAGATATAGCCTACCTATTTCGCTTCTGTGTACGAACATCTGTGGCTCGATGTTGGCAGATGCAAAGCAAGTGCGGTAGACGATACAGCTGCAGGCCTTGGCTGTTCACTTGCAGACATATTAATCGTCCTTCCCCCTTTCCCCGGCTATTTTAGCACCCATGTCAGCTGTTTGCCTCCTTCCCCTCACCACTACCTCCCCTCCACCCTCCCACCCTCATAGACTGGCCCCATGCGGGACGTTCGCCCTACTTTCTCCGCGTCGCTTGCCAGGCTTAGCTGCAACTTTGAAACCGCCACCTGAGGTGCCGATTTCAGTCAGAGAATTCGTTTGATTCCCGTCGTGGTCGCTCCTGATTCTCTGGATGTGGGAAACGTGGCGGCCATTGCACGCTGCCAGGCGGGTTTTATCTGGCCCCCCCCCTCCCCTCGCAACATTTACTCCACCCGGTCTTTCCGGCCCTCAGGAGTTTCTTTTTCTCTTTATTTATTTTGTTCAATTTATATATATATATATATATATATATATATATATATATATATATATATATTTGAACTTTTTACAGTAAACACATTTTTCCCTTACAGCTGCTTTGTATCTCAGATACACGTTCGTATCTTAAAATACAATACTATTGTTTCAGTTTTGTCTACCTCATTAAATACTTCAACATATCTTTGAAATGAATTATTCACGCGGGAAACCACGTTGTTGCATACTCGAGAACCCCTCTTTCTTCCGTTGTTTACATTTATTTATAATTTAAAATTCTCAGTATACAAATACTTACATAAGTAAGATAACAAAACATTTACAGTAACTTGTTTTCCCAATGTGATTAATCCCTTCCTAACACAGATTTACACAGTTCCATACCTCGGAGTTCCGTCAAGTGTGGGTACTTTGACTACAGGAGTAACATTGACTGAATGAATATATTTGTTTGCGGTCATTTAATGATCTAACTATCTGTAGTGGCGAGGCACGAGTGTTGCGTCACTTCTAACAAGCCCCCATCGAATATGTACAGAAGTTACCTCTGATTACTAGGAACCCTTGTTTTTTGCGAAAATAATTTTGCCACATTTTGTTTCGATGCCTTTCATCCCCATGTGCAGTTCTGCTTTGTGGTCAGTGGTTGGATATTTTAACTGTCACGAGCCTTGGTATTCTACCAGCAAATCACAGACGTGTGGTGTTGCAGGAACGTTATTGTAATTGGCTCAGTCAAATAACTTCCATGAAGTGTTAAATAAGTCAAGGCGCAGTGGCCGCCACTGATTCCTCATAAGCCACCGGAGGCCGTGCTGTCGCGAGACCGAAAGCCGAAGCTTCCATAACTCGTGGGTGTTTGTAAAATCAAATGCACCCCGACAGACTAGTTTCAAGTAATTGGAACGGCGGCGGGGCGCGTGTGACTATTTTAATTGGGCTCCGGACCCGTACGGTAAGTAGAGATGAGATCTTGGGAAAACTTGACTGTTTTCTGGGCTTCAATGCACGTTTAGTTTACCAGAATATTACTGACTTCCGCTTGTACTTGAAGCTGTTACCATATTTAATTAAGCCAATAAGAATCCCGCTATTGTAATATTTGATGCCTGTTATTGGTCTGCAGACAGTTACGTTGTGTCAGACGTACATTAGACATTTATATATGTTGCAAGAAACAGCGGTGTTTTCAAGGGTATGTCGGCACAAAACATTTACGCCGTATACCGTCATTTCTAGCGACAAGTCTAATATAACACGCTCTCCCATTGGCTGAGCAGGATATGTGGGCTTACCCTATATAAACCCATGGTTTTCCAGTCTCCTCATCAGTCGCTCTCCTGTTCCTGAACCCTGTGTGTCTACCTGATGACGGGAACAGATTCCAGTTCCCGAAACGTCGTAATGTCTGTCTGGAAAACTATTGTGTTTTGTTTCGTCTCATCGTTGTGTCGTTTTTTTTTCTGTTTGGGTCTGACATCTACTGTGTTTTTGTTTTGTCTCATCGTTGTGTCGCATGTTACTTGGTTTCTTTATTTTCTGATGTTTGTTCCTTGTTTTATTTGACCCGATTCCATTTTGGAATTTTATGTTGTGTATGTATAACTATGCATACTCTGCTTATATATGGTTTTCTATTATTTGTTTGGTTTTCTTTGATAGATATTCATTTCGGAATGGAGTATGTCGAAGAAACTAAATCCAGTCTAATATAACACGTCCGACACAAACACTTCATCGCGTCTAGGCGCGAAGTACTAAACTAGCACGCAGTGTTTTTGTAGGTAATGTTTTCCAACAGGTCTTCTAGTGATGACCCCGTCATTTTAATTGTGAAAAGTATGCAGGTTTATATGATTGTTTTTCTATTACGGTTGATATTTTCTCATTATAGCAACGTGAAAAAGTCATTTGTAGTACTTTTGAGGAGCTTGGTAATCACGTTTTTAATTAGCGAATGGCATTTTTAAAACCGTAGGGACATATTTTGAAGTGTGTATTCTTCGTAGAAAAACGCATTGGAAATATTGTTAATAGATATACAAGAAAAAATAGTTTCCATACCACGCTACATTACGGTTCACGAGACAGGTCAATCTAACTCGAGTTGTTTGAATTCTATCTTGTGCCCAGGATAAAATGAGAATTTTCCAGGTCTCTGCCAAATCACTGACCACAAAGCAGATGCAGATGTTCACATAAGCCACTGAAACAAGCTGGAACAAAATATTGTCGCTGACGTTAGGCTCCCTGCGTACAGTACAGCGGCCAGTCAGACAGTAATCCCGGCTTCATACAATCGTGTTGTACATCGTGGAGACCAGCTGTTGAGGGTAGGCGGCAGGTAAGTAGCTCAGGTGTCTGAGGTGGGCGTGAGTGGGTGACCGGCAGAGTGGCGCGTGGGGGAACTGGCTGCGGCTAGGTGGCCAATCAGACACCACAGTCCCGCACCTCTGGTCCAGCCGCCAGCTATATCTGTATACACGTCCAATAACATTCCTTGTTCCATCTCACTTCAAGCTGTGTCTGCTAGCGTCAGTTATACAGAATGACTCGGTAGCGTATTTTAAGCTACGATAGACAGAAAATTTCATAATTTTTTAATTTTTATATTTATACCAGATATTTTTCTAGGCATAAATTGTAACAACATTTAGCTCGTACGAAATGTCTTTATCCATCATAGTTTTTGCATAAGGGCTTGTGTACGTCCAAATTATTGTTCCTCCAATGAAAAGACGTCACCACTGAAAGTGTCAGTAAGGCGAGGGATCTACAAATACCACTGCACGGAGTTCAGTGTCTTGCGGTAGAGGTGATACCACACCAGATGAGCCGGTCAACATCGCCCTTAGTGCCGTGCCTCACTCACACTAACACACAGCCAGTAGGCGGGCGCTAAGGGTGATGTTGACTGGCTCATCTGGTGTGGTATCGCCTCTACTGCAAGACACCGAAACTACGTGCAGTGGTATCGTAGATCACTCAGCTGACTAACACTCTCAGTGGTCACCCCATATTTTTATTGGTGAAAAAATTTACGCAAAGTCCATTACATGCTGCTAGAGTAGATTCACACGAATCCCGTGAGTAGTTTTTCACATATAATATGTTGGAAAAGCTGTTTTTTGCTTTTTGAGGAGCTCTGAAGTGATTTTTCTAATCGAAATGATGCTTTGAAACTACTTTTCAGTCATCGTTTAGAGTGTATTTTCTTTTCGTACATTGAAACATTGGAATAGTTTCTTTAAAATAACGTATTTACGAACACGCTGCAACGCATTTTAAGCGCGTGGTAGGCGAGGCCCTTAAGATAGAGAGAGAGTGTGTGTGTGTGAGAGAGAGAGAGAGAGATAGGGAAGTTTGTGGTTGGTAAGAGGAAGATGACTGAATGATTGAAGGCGAAACAGGGAGGTTTTCAGCGCTGATGAGGCATGATATGTATATGGAGCGGGATAAGAATAAAGAGGCGGGAGATCCTTGAGAAAATCCCATCGACTAATGACATCGCCCAGCACGACTAGCACTTTTGGAAATCCGTGTAGACCTGGGTCGCCTAGGTGGACGGTGAGTGCTCTAGCTGCTGCGGCAACGACGGACCCTGGAGAGACAGAGAGGTTAGGGGTTGGGAGGAGGGAGGGAGGTGTGGCTCGGCCCTGATCAAGTCTTTAACGAGTGTCTGCTGCGAAGGAAGCGAACACTTAGCACGGCCTCAACAAGAGGTCATCGCCTGGCCGGTAGTCTTCTTGTCTGTAGGCCTGTCATATATATTCCTCTTGTAGTGGGACAAGCTAGCCTATTTATACACTGTGCACATTATTGTACGTTTGCAAGAAGAGTGCTTGTTCTCGCTCCAAACAATCTGCCCATGCCTATCCATACGCCATGTCAGGTTCACATATTTGAGCACAGCACGAAAAATACACAGTTACATTCATGCGCTTGTCATTCAACGTATTCCAAATACTTATAAATGCCTACGAAATTTGTGATATTTTCTGCCAGGAGACTAGACTTGACAACGGACGTGGACACCTTCACGTCACCCATTGGTCAAATAAGCCGTGGCCTGTCGAGGAAAATGCTTCTGGCCAATAATTAAATCTTCCACTTTATATTAGCTGAACTCCTTTAAAATAGGCAGTTCGCCTGGATGGCATCATGTAGAGAATCTCGGCCAGTTCAGTCCTAGATTGTACTCAGGTAGGTACATACATGTGAAGTCTAGTATATCTACGAATAACGCGAATTTTGCATTTATCTATTTACAGGTCGTTCAGGGCGAGACCGTCTTGTCAGAGATATTAGTTAGGGACCGAAAAATTTCGTGGATTATATTACCTGCATGTTAGAAGACTCTGTCCTGTACATACTCAAGCCCCGACCACTTGTCTGTTAGCCGCTACTCAGTGGAACAACAGACAATGAACGAATATACGGAACTTGAATATACGTAGGACAATGGAGTCTAGCATGCGAGTCCTCGAATCCGCGAAATTTTTCGGCCCTAATAACAGGTAAATCAAAATAGACTGTACCGTGGTTCTACGTGTTATTTTTAGGTACGGTACAATACATTCATTTCTTACACTATGTTTACGCTCTAAACTTGAATCAGTGAGAAATAAACCACTCCGGTGAAATTCCGGTCGTTTCGATATCACGAATGAATACTGAAGTTAGTGAAAGTGTATTGATTGCACTGCTGACTAAATGGGATTTCTAGTTAATTCCCAGTGAATTTCAATGATCTGTTAAGTAATTTTCAGTCCGTTGTACAAGTTCATCAGCCAGAAACAGACTGTTACCTGAAATTTCAGTGACTAACAGTTCACTGACTGTAACCACTAAGCGGATTTAGTGTCCAAGTCACAAGTAAACCGAAGTTAAACAATAACTTATGCTTCATATGGCGCGGTACATAATTCAACAGTAAAATCATTAATCTATAACAGTAGGTTTCTTGAAGCCAATTTGTGAAAATTAAACAATAGCAATCCTAGACAATAGTTTTAGCCAAAGTTTTAAACAAAGTTGTTTCCAGTGTTACTAACTTCTGAGGCACAATCTCTGACGCCGGAATTTCGTGAATTTAACTGCGGCGCAAGAGATCACGCGTAACGAATAAGTAATTCTGGATAAATATTTACTCAGAAATTGGCAAATACCATTATATAGGATTGCCATTGAGTATTTTATCCATATTGGCTCCGAAAAAAGCGTAGAAGTCAATTTATGTTTTCAGCGTTTATTTATCTACCACGCACTCTTCAGGAGTGGCTTATAACAGCAAGGAATTAATATAAATGAGAAATTGCCGAGTGTTTTCTAGAATGTGACCTTGATGACTGGAAGCCTTGCCGCGGTTGTAACTTAGACTTCTAGAATTTTTAAAACGTATCACTCGCCCACTACAAACCTTTTTTATGGCTCCTCAAAGTTGCTAAAATCGGCATTTCTGTACTGCTATAACTCTTAAAAATATGACTCGAATTCGTAAAACACAGATTCATAAGCATTCGCAGACCTTCGCTACATACTGTCCTCAAACAAAATGGCGGGGCCAGGCCTTAAAGTGCCACAGGGAAACGAAAACACTCCGTGCTCGTTTACAGCGCCGCGAATAAAGTCGATTACGGTGCTTGCCGAACAAGGTAGTCTGGTCCTTATCGACACCGCTGTCTCTAGTGTTTGTGATGTAATCACAGGCTAGGTTGGCACGTAGCTCAATCAGGTTCCAGTCATGACAGCGGGGGTGATAATCTCATCAGTCACATTCACTGCGAGATGAGGCCAGACACGCCGTCTTGTCAGAAGCGACACGTGACATTGCGTGCGGTTCCTCCACCTGAAACGTTCCGAAATACATTACTAAGGATGGTGATTTATAGCAGGAATAATTAATTCCTTAGGCTTTTCTTTAGTTACTTGAGAGTTCCTATTTGACTGGGCCAATAGTACTGGTGCGTTACGACCGCTGCTGCCGATTCCTCATATGTCCCCGGAGGCCGTGCTGTCGCGAGACCGAAAGCCGAAGCTTCCATAACTCGCTGGGTGTTTGTAGAATCAAGTGCACTCCGACAGTCTAGTTGCAAATAATTGGAACGGCGGTGGGGCGCGTGTGACTGTTTTAGCTGGGCTCCGGACCCGTATTTAAGGGCTTGGGCCCGAGTTTCTCGGCTTACGAGGTGACTATTTTTTAAAATCCGTACGGGAGTCGATATCGTAAAATTACGTTGCAAATTGGTTTTACTATGCAATGTAATTTTTCGAGACAAACTGTATGATGAGTATAGCTAATTTACCAATTAAAAGGAACTTTCGTTAATTAACTAATTAGCAACTATTTTGTAGTCTTCTGATTTGACAAAATTAGAGTATTCTGTTTAAATCAGTCATAACAAAGTTTACGAAGCGATTTTACGATATCGGCTCCCATTTATGTTTTAAAAAATTATTGACGTTAAATGTCAAAAAACTCGGGCCCATGGCCTTAAGGCTGGAGAGGGAAACGTGTGTGATTGGTTTGTAAACAACTACACTGTGACACATAATAGTTGTCCAGCCATACACGATTAGGATGCTACACTGGCTTGGAGAATACTCCGACAGAAAATATTCTTGCTATTTTCCATCATGTCTAAATATTCGCGTTGGACCAATTAAATGAAGCAGAGTGGGTGTAAAAGTATTATTCACGGAAATGCCTGGTTCCTCCTATTATTCAATAAAAATTCCCGCGATAAGTTAGCGTTCATAATCATCAGATACAGGAACATTTCACAAGTTCAGTGACTAATTCACATTCCTCTATGAGCATTCAAGCCTTGGTTGTTTGTGTATTGACTGTTAGGTGGGAAGAGACACGGTACCTTGTTGCATGACGCTGTTCAATACTGTTGTTTTAAATCTAGTTTGTGCCTAAAACAAAACACGAATTTAATGTTAGTAGTAATACTTACGTTAGGCAAATGGAGGCGAAATAAATAGAGTCATAGAGTTAGTCGCGAAAAAAAAATTTTACACCATTTTGTCTGGATATCTTACTTATACATTGGCAGCCCTGCCTCATTGAACTTGGCAACGTATTTTTGCTCAAGCACGTCGTTCATATAAGTGCATATTAAGGGCCGTATCTATAGATCTTTTTCGAATGACAGCCAGCTGCTCACCTATGCTTCCTCTATGGGGATTACATAGCAGTTGGTTGTCATTCGAAAGATGTTGAGGTTTATAATATCGGCCGTAAGTCTATTGTGTCAGCATCCGCCTGTGATCTCCCAGTATAAACCCGAGACAAGCGGGAGTTAAAACATGCAATCACCGACCATGAAACAAAGTTGCTGATGTGCACGTAACGTATTGAAAATCTTTTTCCTGAGGGTTTCTTATATGTACATAAGTCATTGAAACCAAATATATATTCACCTGGAACTGTTGGCTGTAGCTAGCTGCAGTCTGCAGTGTCACTGTTTACAAACATGCCGGTGTAAACGTCACGTCCTCAGCGAGGAAGTGTCACACACGCCGTGACAAGTAGGAAGGAGGAGGGGAGGTAGGGGGCACGGGGTCACACGCTGACGGCGGAGAGGTAAGAGATTAGTCGCCGTGCTGGGTGCAGTCAGGCAGGGACGTCGTTGAAGCTGGCTGGAGAGTGACGCGTCGACGTGTTTTAACTGCAGAGAGAGAGAGGGGGGAGGTAGGCGTCGTGACGCAACCCAGCACACGCGGCCGCCGATCAGCAGGGGCGTCGTCGCGCGCGCAGTTCGCGTCAGCCCGCCGCGCCGTCTACAGTCCAGGCCAGTTGTCCACGTGCCGCCATGTTGTTTTGTTTACGTAGCACCTAGTGCGGGACAGGTGAAGTGCCGATGTCAACTGGTACTGAGGTTGATTCTACTATGGGTTAGAAACAATGCATGTTTTCTTATGAGAGAGTTTGGCAGAGGGAACATTTCTGCCGCTAGTTTCGCTGCTGTTGCTAAGGGATCAGGAAATTACGGAACTGCAGTAGTCTACAATTAAATTTAAATAGTCTTGGAAATGGCAGAAGTCATTTAACTTAATTTTAAAGTGAAAATAAACCAATTTCGTGTTTTAAATTATCAACTTAATGTAACTTAAAATTCAGGAGAACTCTGTGACTGGTAAGTTTGCAACCATTACCGATACCAGCGCTCAAGCGGCAGAAATTATCCCTGTGACAAAATGTTAACGTTGATCTTTCTAACCTGTAGTAGGATTAACGTTACTGGTGCGAAAGTGTAGATGATTTCCTCAGTTGCGTCAGTTTCCGTACGCGTGCGTGTGCAGGGGTGTGTCGTGTTGCGTTTGTTTCTGCCCGCCATCCCGTCCTCTTGCAGCGCATGCGCACCTGACGTATCTTCTTGCTACGCTCGGACGTGCGTCTGGCGTCGACTCCGGCACGAAGGCATAGATACGTAGCCGCCGTGGTTCGCTTGTCTGCACGTGGGTATTGTCAAGGTCAGTTATCCTTTAGGTCAGGGAGAAAGTCGTGAGTTTTTTCATGCGCAAGGGGTCATATAAATATTGCCACGAGTTTGTTGCAGTCAATATTTTGACACAGTTTTTGTGTTTCAATGTCTTTGGTCAGACACGCATCTCATTTGACTGCACCAATCAGAATACGACAGCTGCGATACACGTGTGTTATTTGTTAGTCGAACCCAAGATAAATACGAGTTAAAACTTGCAGTAACTGACCATGTCTGAAGTTGATAATTTATGGTAAGAATATTTCTGCCGCACTTTGTTTCATTGCTTTCCGTGCACATCTGCAGCTTCATGGTCAGTTATTGTATGTGTTAAGCTTCATGTTTCTTGAGGTTCTACCCACAAATAACTGCCGTATTGCCACGTAAGAACTATACTCTGATTGGCAAAGTCAGATGAGAGACGATTCGGAACAAAACAAGCTGCCAATAATTTTGAAGCAGAGCTGCAGATGTGTATATAAGGCAGTAAAACAAAATGGTTCAAAATTATTTTTGCCACAAAATCGGGGCTCTATTATTAAAATGTGAGGTGCTCATTTCTAAAACGAACATTAGCTAGACTAGGTTTTAAAAAATAGCCGCTGGATTCGAATGTTTATTTCAGCGGTTTCATTCTACTTGCAACAAAATCTCGCTTTCATGAGCACTAAAACTTTCTCACTATTCTTTTATAATTTTGTTTTAATCCGGCAGGTACAACTAATTTTTATCCTTACTAATAACGGAACAACTAGCGCTGTTTCCAAACTTATATGAAGCAAGGCCAGTACTCAGTCACATCATATAACTCATAG
>PNEQ01032737.1:15473-32065 GCA_003012365.1 Medauroidea extradentata
CGTGTGTCGTGGGGTTTTACACGCAAATCACAGACGTGTGGTGTTACAGTAACCTTATTGTGATTGGTACAGTAAAATGAGAAACGTCACAGTTCAAAGGCACGCTGCCAATATCTATGAAGCAGAACTGCAGACGTGCACATAAGGCACTGGAACAAAGTGGGGCAAAATTCTTTTCGCGAAAAGTTCATGTCTCTACGGCTCGTTTAAATGTTAACAGCTTAACCAGCATCGTTGCACAAATATTGGCAGGTGAATAAGGGGCAGTTTTGGGCACATACACAGCTCCCTAGCGTTCGTTTGTTTCTGTAGGCGTGGCAACACTGTGGTGTTTGTTTATAGTTTGTCATTTGTTGGGTGCAGTGTGATTGCAACAGAGACTAATACCTGACAGCTGTGTATTACGTATTGACGCAAACAACTGTACGAGATCTAACCAGTATTGAGGTGTAATTATCTGATATTTATGTATTAATAGTCATTGCCTTTATTGTGTATATACACAATAAATGTAATTAATTTACTAGTAATACACATTTTCTACTATGTTTATATTCGGCGTACTGGTTACGTTATTTTTGTTTAGGCCTACACCGTTTTCTTCCATTTGTGGCGAGCCAAGAAAGACGATGTTCTTTACGAATAATAATTTTTACCTCACATTGTTATGTCGGCAACGTAAATATGAAACCAAATATTACAATATACTGCTGTTATCTGCGCAAAAAATGCAATAGCTGTCCGATATGTGATAACGGTGTAAATAGCTGGCGTTCAGCTACTTCCGTAGGCCTGTCGTCTTATTTCCATATTTTAACGTTTTATCAAAAATGTAGGAAGTTTGGGTGTTTACATGGACTTCATAACAACATGTGCCTTAATATGGCACTTAATACCACAATACAGAACATCTTAGAGGTATCACGTAACAATGTTGTTGAAACCTTCTCAGAATAGTTCTTTACGTTGTCTATTACTAGAGATGAAGGTTTATCACGGGAAAACTTGACTGTTTGCTATATTTCAACGTACGTTCAGCTACCAGAATATTACTGGTTTTCGCTTGTACTTGGAGCTGTTACCCTATTTGACTGAGCCAATAAGAATTCCACTATTGTAATATTTTATGCCTGTTATTTGTCTGCAGACAGCTACGGAGTGCCACCCAATCATACACGTTGTGAGAAACTACAGTGTTTTCAAGATTATGTTGACACGAAACATTTTCGCGATATACCATCATCTGTGTCTATGATATAATTATTGCCACTTTGTTTCGCCAAAGCCCTAAGTTTATGAGCACAGTGAATGCGTAGGTATAAGACAGGTTGCATAGAAACTCTGCAAAAAAATTTAAATAGATACGAGAAACTTTATTTTGTAATCTGACGACTATAGAAAGTAACTTGTGTCTATCAACGATACGGTGGCTTTCCAGCGGTTATAAATTCCAGTCACGAGGGAAACATACCATATACACAGATACGTGCTTCGAAATTCTAGTTCACTTCCTTAGACCGAGTGTTGTTGGCGAATGAAGTTACGTATAACAAGCATGCTGAAAGTGACTGTTTACATAAAACGCTGGGTTGTGTTGCATAAAACTCGAAATAATGTACACAACCGTATTAGTTTGACATTTATGTTTGTCAGTAAGCGAGCTGTCGTTACGAGACTGAAATCAGCGTGTCCAATCTGAAGTTTATGCTCACTCGTTTTAGCCTCGCCTCCTTGCCAACTGATACATTTCACTGATTGAAGAGGAATGCGGTTAGGAAAAAAACACTTCCTTACTCTGAGATGAAGCGCTATTTTCTAGATGCAGTTTACATTAAATTTTCAAAATTAGTCGTTAGATTGCAAACTAGTTACTTCTACAGTAGCTTTGTGTTTGAGGTACGGAAACAAGGGAAGGCGATAAGTCGACTCAAATACGTGCGTTAAACATAGCTTCGCCTCTAAGCGCAGAGCTAAACTGGTGAGCAGAGTTTTTCAATGAGGCTCTGAGGGCGGTGACCCTGTTATTTTATTTCTGGAAAGTATGTGGGGCGCGGTCTACCGCAATTTTCATCACCATTTTTTTTAAATTTTTTGTACCATATATATTTTTTTCTTATTTTAGACACAAAATGTGACAACATTTGGCTCTTGTGAAATTTTTTTGTCTCTCATAGTTTTCGCGTAATGACATATTTCGCATGTTTCTGTTTTAAGGACCTTATACTAAAACCAATTGACATAACAAACTCAAAATAATCACAGTGGATAAATATATTGCAGGCTACAATGTGATGCTCATAAAAATACAGAATAAAAATTATTTGTATTTTAAAAAAATTGCTGAAACTAAAAATAAAATTTAAAAATATTCAATATTTTTTTTAAACATAAATAATTTGTATTAGGGTCTCGCCTACCTGCGCTTAAATTACGTTGCAGCGTGTTCGTAAATGCGTTTATTTAAATAAACTAATCCACAGTTGCCCGAAGTGTCAATGTACGAAAAGAAAATACATTCCCATTTCGGTGCTCCTCAAAATGGCTAACAACAACTTTTTTAACCTGTTATATCTGAAAAACTACTCACGGGATTCGTGTAAACTACTCTAGGAGCACGCAGTGGACTTGCTTAAAACTTTCCACCAATAAATGACGGGGTGACCACTGAAAGTGTCAATCAGGCGAGTGATCTACGATACCACTGCACGTAATTTTCATTGTCTTGCGGTAGAGGCGATACCACACCAGATGAGCCGGTCAACATCGCCCTTGGTGCCGTGCCTCACTCGCACTAACACACGATCACCAGGCGGGCTCCTTAAAGTCCAACCCATATCTCTATAATTTTGTTTTACGTTTACGGCTTGTATTTTTCCAGCTATAGCAATGCCAAAAAAAAAATATATATATATAACTTTTGATAAGCTGGCGATTATGGTTTTAATAAGCGGGCAATATTTTTATAACGATGAGGAGACAGTTTAAAGAGTGTTTTATTACGTAGATAAACGCTTTGTAAACATTTATAATAGTTGTACATGGAAAAATACTTTTCGTACAACGATACAGGACGTCTCAAGCACCAGGTCCTGTCTACTTTTAAGAGTAGTTCTAGGGTAATGCTTTTTTACCAGCTGGATGCAAACATGCATTCATGTTTTAATTTATTAAAAATATAGCATTACGTCAGTAGCACTCCCCTACCTTGCGCTTCAAATATGTTGCAGTGTGTCCGCCAATTCGTTTATTTTACGCAACTATGCTACAGGTGTCCGTTGTGCCAACGTACGAAAAAAAATTACACTTCAGACAAACACAGAGTGTCGTTGCTAAGACACCATGCACATTAAAAATAATGTTTCGAAGTTCTCCAACAGAACAAAAAACGACATTTTCAGACTTTTGTACTTTGAATTGTTCTATTCGGATGTCAACGAAACTTGTATACAAAGGTGCACTGAACTTTGCTACAGACAGACTTTCCTCCAATAAAATGACATGGGCATAGCGTATAGTCCATTAGTAAAAGTGGATCGCCGGTATTCTTGCACGTTAGTTCAGAGGCGATGTGGTGTTTGATGCGCGCTCCAAGGTCGCCCTTATAGCTCCGTCACGTCTGAATATTCTATTAGCAGGAAGGCGGCGTGCTTGAGAGTAATCCTCGCCTAATGATTTTTTATCAGCTCTAGGCAAACATATAAACTATATGAGTGACACGGCAAATATACAAAGAATAGTACAGCCTGTAAACAAAGGTCTCTAAATATATGCGCAATGTTTAAGTAATGGTAGTTTTTCTTTGAAACTCTTAACTTGTGATTCTATAACTATAGTTTGTTGAAAGTATATCGTAACGACAATTTAAGGCATCTTCTGTTCTCGGTGTTACGAATCAGGTTGGTTAATTTCCGGAGACAGCAGTACAAATAATATTAGCTTCTTATAGAAGCCACACAACGTGTTCCGAACAGGAGAGCCGATTAAAAAAACACATGAGCTTAGTTTGATTAGTGTTCATTTATCATGTAAACGTTTTTGAAACACGATTACCAGTTTCGCGATTAAAAAAAAAAGAATACTCATGACACACTGCAACTTAGTTGATGGGCCATGCGAGGACTTAGGCCTAAGGGCTTTCAAGACTAGTGTAGATCAGCACTCTCTCATATTCGTATGGAACTCGGAATATACGCTGTGAATCACGTTAGTAGACAGCTAAAGCGGTCGTAGACACTGTATAAAGATTAGTGCGCGATCCCCGCGCGCTTCAGTCTGAGGAAGGAAGTGGAAGGGAGAGGTTACGTTGCTTGAGCTCTCTACCCACATAAGAAAGACGAGCGTAAGATATCGTCGCGTCGCAGGTAACACGCACTTGTTACTGCACACATATACCACAATGAGTCGATAGTTTGCATTGCTATAAACTCGGTATCCTTGTAATCAGAATGATTGCTGCTATTGGTCAAAAACAAAATATTTTAATGAAATAAAACGTTATTCGTTTTTACTGCACCTAAGATGTCGCTAATTTTCGACATTGAAATCCTTATTTTCAGCAACTTTCGAAAAATACGACGATCAGCCCTTTCATGGTTTTATAACTTTTACCATTAAGGGCTTGTTCCCGAGTTTTTTTCAGACTGGTGCCAATAATTCAAATATTTTTTAACCAAAAGTTTTGAAAAAATTTTAGTCAATGTGCAATCACACGATGCAAAATATTGTAGATGCGTTGTTTTAAATAATGTACCATTCGCCAGGAAAAAAATAATTTCCTTAATTTTTGCTTATTTTCACGAAGAAAAACGTGGTAATTTGGGTAATGAAATCTAAAAAACTGTTCAGTATAATTCTACAAAAAAATGCAGCTACAAATTATAACATATAAGTGTCAAAACTGTGCAGCGAAATTTTGATATGAGTATTAGGTAGCGATAAAAAATATTTTGGAAATCACTGCAAAACTCCGTAACAAGGCCTTAAGCCACGACATCTAATCCTAGCGTAATTTATTTCATTTCTATAAGTCTGATGGTTTTCCTTATGTTTATTCGGCTGTAATCATTCGTATTTTGACTTTGACATGCCGTTATTTGAATACTATGCATTCTACATTTTTTTCCAAAAGAGGAAAATGCAGTCTCAAGTGACGTCTAATAACTGAAATAATTTCGTACCCAAATAACATTATTACATTCACACTTGAACGGCCTTAAGGTCGACCTTTAAGCACTCAACATATGCATCATCGCCACAACTAGTCAAGCGCCGAACTAGCGTGCAACATTCCATGTTTTAAAAAACGCATTTGAAGTGCGTAGTCGGCGGCGCTCATTAACATAAAAATTCCGGTATACGACATTAAAAGCTTCATAGAATGTCGCAGGAAATCATCTCCGTTATTACGTCATGAAATACAAGGTCACCGCTGAAAGTCCGACAGAGGTGAGCCGACGGTATGGACAGACAGCGCGGTAATTGAGTGCCTTGCGAATAGAGGCTAGGACGAATTATACCTGCGTGTCTGGTTCTCCTTTATCGCTCCATTGGCTGGAGGCTGTGGATACTCCTTAAGGAGTCCGCCTCGTGGCACATGTGTTGGTGTGAGTGAGGCATGGTGCTAAGGGCGACGTCGTATGGGCCATACAACGGTACGTCGCCTCTACGCTTAAGGTCCTATGGGACTAAGTGGTGACCCTGTTGTTTCATTTACGAAATCACTTTACTAAAGTCCAATGCACTACCCTTAAGTGGTTTCACTTGTATTCGGCCAGTATATTTTCCGCTATAGCAGCCTGAAAACCCCGTTTTAACCCATTTTGACGTGCCCTAAAAGGGGATTTGTAATACGTGTGTTGTCTTGAAAGTACTTTCTGAAGTGTGTGTTCTTTTCGTAGACAAACGGCGTGAGCACACGTGTATTAGTTTCCGTGTAAAACGTTTTCTTAGACACGCTGCAGTGTGATTTTATGGCAACGAGGCTGGCCCCTTAAGGCGAGGTAAATCTTTTTTTTTGTTTAGGAAATGTGGCCAGTACGCCGATGTGTCGGTGATGTATATCGCATTTTTTTTTTTTTTTTTTTTTTTTTAGAGATGATCGTACATCGCGAAAATTGTTTGTGAAAACGCTATAGTTTGTTGCAACACATATGAATGACTGACATACGTATGATACAACGCAGTTGTCTGCAGACCAATAACAGGCATCAAATATTACAATAGCGGGATTCTTATTGGCTCAGTCAAATAGTGTAACAGCTCCATGTATAAGGTAAAGCCAGTAATCTTCTGGTAAACTGAACGTGTGTGGAAATCCATCAAACAGTCGAGTTTTATCGCTATAAACCATATTCTTTACACATTTCTCGTGTCGTCGCTAACGAAATAGTAATATACACATGGAAATATGTGGCGGCTCATTCGATACGGACGAACTTGGCCGCCTATTGGTTACCCGAGGTTGTCGATACCAACCCCGTGTATGTTTGATGGCTCCTGTATGTTACTGCAGTTTCCTATTGGCCCGGCTGCCGGCTAGAAGGGTGCTGATTGGCGGCAGGCGTTTCCGTCATGTCGATGGCCAGCGAAGCTATTTTGCTGGCGTGTGTGATCGACTTTGTCGTTCTACAGGTTATTTCGCTTCTGTACTGCTGAATACTCTGTGCATTTCTGTCGTGAAAGTCGGGCAGCCGCGTTGGCTGAGCTGGTCGCGTGTGAAGCGTACCGGAAACTGATCGCATCAGTTGCTTAGATGCTCAACTGTCTTTTGTAACTTGGTGCCGCAACCGAATTTACTTCCCCTCTCCCTCCCTCCCTCCCTATTTAACGTTCTCGCCTGTAGTTTCACTTCGCGCCTTGCACAAGACCAACTCCTACGCCCGCTTGCTCGCTCCTTTCAATATACGCAAACCCGCAGTTGTTGTTACGGTAAGCTTAAGAGGAGTCCTTCGCGGTGTCGAATTTCCACCTTTGACGCGTGGTAACAGCGTAGCGATAAGAGCCAGTGTCCCACGCTTGACGAGAAGCATATCGCCTCTATTCGCAGCGCGCCAAACTGGCGTGCAAGGTTTCCCTTGTAGTCTTTTTACTATGGGACTTTAAGCGGTGGCCCCAATATTTTATTTTTGAATAGTTTGAAGTAAAGACCAACGCATGCTTCTCGTTTTGCACTTTACGGATTTAGGTAATATTTTCGGAGTTACAACAGTCTAAAAAACCCGTTTTTAGCCATTTTGAGAGGCCCGAATATCATGTTTCTAACAAGCGTGCTGCATTTTTGAAAAAATAGAAGCATGGTTTCAAGTGTGTGTTCTTTTCGTAGGTAAACATAATAGGAATAAGTTAAGTGGTTTCGTGTGAAAATGTATGCGCGTGACACGTTGCAACGGCGTCCATGCGCCAGTCGAGGACTTCTCTTAACGAGGCACACTCAGACTCTATGAGCTGTTCTTGTAATATGAGAAAAACCTTGACGTACGTCCATGCTATTTAGTTTATACTGTTTTTTGCTATAATATTTTTTTAAGGGGAATGGTGCGCCAAAGCATCGTATTTTCACAATTTGCGACATAACTTTTCCCCCTCGCTTGTTACCGGAAATCAAGGTCCGACAATCCGGAAATGATACTTTTGTACAACTTATTACATAACTGCTCAGTCACAGACTATCTTACTTTCGGAGCACTGATAGCAGATAGGGAGAAAAGAAAAATTTTCCATCTGCCATCACTGCTCCAAAAATAAGAATGTCTGTTTTATGTAATAAAGTAATAGGGTGTGCAAAAGTGTAATCTACGGAATGTCGAGCCTTGATTTTATATCATAAGCAAGGGAAAAAAAGTTATGTCGAAAATTGTGAAAATTCACTGCTTTGGCGCTCATCCCCCCTTAAGCTTGAACGATAACACATGCAAAAAAAATCTGTGGTAGTTCAGTTTAAAATCGTTTTTGCCGTAGTAGCTACTATTTACAAAATAAGACTGAAACGTCAATTCTTCAGAATTTCGTTAATTACATAATGAGCTGAAACAATGGTCACAGTGTACTGTATCTGTGTATGAAAGTAATACAACAGACCTCGAACATGATTTGAAACGACCTTATTCGCACAGATAAATCACAAAACGAACTGCTCACGTTGAATCCAGGGTTGTACAATGTGCTTTCGTTCTGACTTTCTAACAGTAAAATGAGACACACACGGCTTAAATTCCCTTAGTTCCAGTAATAACAACATAAAACTGAAATACTGCTCGTTGGTTTAGCGTATTTCGTGTATAAGCCAAATGTAAGAAATAATAACAGTAATGATAATAATAGTAATAATAATATTAATAAATCGTCATTGTGGTGAAGCTAAGTTATTGTCACCTTCTCTTACAATTAACCACAAACCGAAGGAATAGATTAGGGCCTACACTTAAAATTGAATAGCCTACGTAAAACATTATGACATTTGTTATAGTAACTTAAGAGTTATTTGCACCGTAGGTTTTTATTTCGTTTGATGTACTGAAACAAGTGAAGGCGATAAGTCGACTCCAATGCTTGCATTTAACACAGCTTCGCCTCTAAGCACAGAGAACTAAACTAGCGTGAACTGTTTTTGTGGAAAGGGCGGAAAGTTTGTGTTAAAAGTCCAATGTGTTTTATGATCACGAAAATAATATCAAACGGTCATTTTTACGACTTTTGATGACTAGCAACCATGTTTTTAGTTTTAAATGTGTGTTCTTTTCATAGATAAACTCATTGGAAACACGTTCAGTAGTTATGTATATAAAAAAAATACTTCTTGTACCACGCTATAGCACGACTTACACGCCGGGTACAACTCATTATTAATTATTTGTAAAACAACAGCTCTACATGGAGAAAACAAACTACTCCAGCCATTACGTTTATACTGTAAATGTTTTGATTACACTGTTATCATCGTACACCCGGTCATTAATTTGAGTCAGCAATGAATGAAAATTCTTAAGACCGAAAAATAATTAAATAAGTTTTTTTTACGTTTGTAACAATGAGATGCTATAGAAACAAACGTGCGTGAGGAAGTGTGTGAAGTGTTTTCGCGTGTAGAAGTGTAGAGCGCGGTAGAGGCTTGGCTTTCTTTGAGCATCTTCTAGGAAGGGACGTTGGCGGGATCGGGCACATCCCGGATGCTGGGGCCATCTTGCAGTGCGAGCCATCTCACATCTCTCACCCTCCCCCTCTCCCCCGCTCTCACCCAACACTGCCACGAGCCATGGCCTCAGTGCTGTGTGTGTACTCTGGCGTCCATCCTGCGTTTATTTACCTTCGTGGACCATCCCCGCCCCGCCTCGCCGCCGGATGTCCCAAAGACGATGCTTCATCCACCCCCACTCCTCCCCAGTGGCCTGGTTTGCTTCTGTCGCCGAACTATGGTGACGTTCTCTTCGCGTGGTCAAGGTATGATGGTCGTCAGAAGTTAACCCGATAAATCCTTAGGGGCCTGCCAACTTGCACTTGACATGCGTTGCAGCAAGTTGCGATAATTTTTTTTTTACAAAACTACTAAACGCTCATTATATTTGTATATCTACAAAAATAACGCACACTTCAAACTATCTCGCCATAGTTTTAAAAATTCGGCACGTTTGTTAAAAACATCATTATCGGGCCCCTCAAAATGGCAAAAAAATGTGTTAGCCAGACTGCCGTATCTGGAAAAATACCGGATTCGAAAAACACTACAATAGAAGCGAGCGGTAGACTTTGAACTACGCCGGCCACAAATAAAATAATGTGGTCACAGCTTAATCCCATAGAATAAAAGGATAACAGTAAAGCATTACACGTTAGCTGAGTGGCTTGTACGGATAGGCGATAATATATTACATACGTCGGTTAGTGGCAACCTTACCGCTCCTGTCTCACACACGCAAACACAGCCTATCTAGGCAGGCCCCTTAAGGCGGCCGCCTGGGTGAATGCAGTTTGCGCTTTCCAGGTCTAGAAGTGCAGAAGCAGTAAGGACGAGACAGCGCAAAAGACTCTGCGCTAAGATGTTCATACCTAAAGAGACAGCAAAAAATAAAAACATTTTCATCATTTTCGGCAGCCAGAAAGTATGTTTTAATGAGTAGTGGTGGACTTGAAATGGATTTACACAAGTGTTACGTTCTTTCAACGTTATTCATAAGAAGACATCACTCATGTGTAATGACCGGTTTTCAAATAATCTGGTAACGGCCGAAGCTCTACACACCGTTCAGAGCGGCCTGGGTAAGCGGCCACCTTAAGGCTATTCAAGACTAGTGAATATTAGCAGTCTCTCATATTATCAGGAAACTCGGAATATATACTCTGACTCACGTTAATAGACACCTATAGGCGATTCGGGATAAAGTGAGCACTCAAAAAAGCCCTGCTAATGTTCTATTTCCTACCAATTCGTATCTTTCCGCGCGTAGCGACTAGCGATGGGAAATGTCTAACTTTTCTAGACACGTCACTTGATGCTTGCGCGTATAAGATAAATTTTGCAGTTGGCAGGAACCTATATAGATTTTATAAAAAATGGTTTATTAATTATATAAAATACAAGTTTGTCCATTTCGGTTGATATTGTTTCAGTATTAATGTTTTTATATGAGGAAATACACGGAACTATGTTGTATAACTTCGCTGCCAACCATACAAGCAGTAAGGGAACTATAGATAATGTTGAATTATTGCAGTAACAGCTAGCAAACAGCTAGTGATATTATTTTTCGAAGGTTAAATTTTTAGTGCTCATTTTATCCCGGACGACCTATAATGTGGTCGCAGACACTGTATAAAGGTTAGTGAGCGCTCCCCCTGCGCTTCTCCCCCCCCCCCCAGCCACACTCTTACTTCAAAACTCTACTAACAACCTGGACCTTCCTACTTTTCCAGTGTCATTTTTATTTTTAATGCATGTAACTGCTGAGTGGTTACACTCCTGTTCTGTAGAGAGGGTTTTTACGGTACTATGGCGGTTTTTCCCTCTCTCTTCTTAGATTATGGCTTAGCTATAGGTACACTCAGGGAGGTAGACATAACCCCAATTGCGGCCATGTCTGCCCAATCCCTCTCTGCCACGATGCATGCCTCCTCTGTATGAAACTTCCTCCTTGCAGGCGTATGTATGGGGCTCAGCCCTGAGACGTACTTAGTCCCGCTCCTTCCCCGGGCCTCCAACATAACACAGTAGGGTAGGTTAGAAAAAAAAATTATCCTCGCGCTTCAGTCTGAGGAAGGACGTGGAAGGGAGAGGTTATGTCGCTTGAGCTCTCCACCCACATAAGAAAGACGAGCGTATGATATCGTCGCGTCGTAGGTAACACGCACTTGTTACTGTACACATATACCACAGTGAGTCGACAGTTCGCATTGCTATAAACTTGGTATCCTTGTAATCAGGATGACTGCTGCTATTGGTCAAAAACGAAATATTTGAATGAAATAAAGCGGTATTCGTTTTCAGTGCACCTAAGATGTCGCTAATTTTCGACTTTAAATAACCTTGTTTTCAGCAATATTTGAAAAATACGAAGATGAGTCCTTTAGTGTTTTAATAACATTTGTCCATTAGGCCGCGACATCTTATCTTAGAGTAAATTATTTCATTCCAGTAAGTCTGACGTTTTTCTTACTTGTAGCCTATGTACCCGTAGTCGTGCATATTTCGTCTTTAAGGGCGCGGTTCATCTCATTTCCCAACGTCATTTTTTATTTTTATGTTTGTACCAGATATTTTTTTCTTATTTCAGACATAAATTGCGATTAAATCTTCCTCTTAGGAATTTTTTGTTTCTGTCATAGTTTTTCGTAATGATTCGTAAACTTCAAAATTTGCACTTTACGGTTTTATGAACGCCACTAAAACCAACTGACATATCAAACCGAAAAAAATCACAATGTTAACAATGTTGTAGGCTATGATTTGACATATATAAAAACAAAAATCAATTAATTTTGTATTTAATAAAAAATGCTGAATGTTAAAACAAAATTTAAATAATTTCAAATTTTTTTTTATAAATACAAAAATATTTGATATTTTGTTTTTGTATATGTCAAATCATAGCCTACAGCATTGTTGTACTCTGTGATTTTTTTTTCGGATTTGTATGTCAGTTGGTTTTAGTGGCGTACATAAAACCGTAAAGTGCAAATTTTGACGTTAACGACTCATTACGCAATAATTATGAGATAGAAAAATTTCCTAAGAGGTAGATTTAGTCACAATTTATGTTTAAAATAAGAAGAAAAATATCTGGTGCAAATATAAAAATTAAAAAAGACGTTGAAAACTGAAGTGAACCGCGCCCTTAACATGCTGTTATTTGAATACTTTGCACGCTAAAGTTTTCCATAACAGGAAAACACAGTCTCAAGTGGCGTCAACAAAACTGACATAATTTCGTACTCAAATACAATTATTAATTTCACACGTGAACGGCCCTAAAGGCGCCTCATATTATGCGTTTAAAATGCGTTGCAGTGTGTTCGTTTAGTACTTTTTTTTTTTTACCAAACTATCCTCATTATGTTAATGTACGAAGTGACAATACACTCCAATCGATGACGGAAGCGTAATTTCAAAGCATCGCGTCAATTAGAAAGATAATTTCGGAGCCTCTCATAATGGCTAAAAACAGCTTTTTCAACCTGTTATTTCTGAAAAACTATTTACGAGATACATGTGAAGCTACAGTATAAACATGCAGTGTGCTTATGTTAAAACATACCAGCAATAATAAAATGGGGTGACCACTGAAAGTGTCAGTCAGGCGAGTGATCTACGATACCACTGCACGTTGTTTCAGTGTCTTGTGGTAGAGGCGATACCTCACCAGATGAGCCGGTCAACATCGCCATTGGCACCGTGCCTCACTCACACAAACACGCAGTCAGTAGGCGGGCACCTTAATATTCATATTTATTTAGGAATATCGCTCAAAGAACGTGTTTTTGCGGCCCTCAAAATATCTCACAACAGTCTTGCCAGACTGTTAAATCTAGAAGAAAGTTGAAACTGATTTGTAAAACAGTAACAGTTATGTTAACGTTTGCCATAACGTCATACTTTCCAAAAATAAAATATAGGGTCAACGTTTGCAGTCCCAAAGGTAGGAAGACTACAACATAAACGTTTGTGCGCCATTTTAGCCGTCTCGCTTTAACTCGGTGGAGACAAGACAAGATGGTCGCAGTCAGAGAAGTTCTTGAGATTAATGAGTGTCAAGTTTTTAGCTTTATGTCGCGCGGTTGTGTGATGTCTACTGGACTTAGGTGGCTGCATATTGTTTTGTCGAACCAACATTATGAGCAATACTATATTTGTACGTAGTAGAAATGACGTATTCACTTATACATTGTAACCAATAATGAATGTGTGTTATATCAGTATTATTGACAAGGTAGTCTATAGGCATTTAGTGCTGGTGAGGGTCGACATGATGTATGGAGCAGCGCGGAATGAAGGGGCGGAGAAAATCCGCAGACCAGCGGCATCGTCTGGCATGTTCTCCACCGGGAATCGATCCTGTATTGCCTTGGTAGGAGGCGATTGCTCTAACCACTTCGCCAACCACGCTCCTCATAGCGATACTCTAGTCGTGACGGGAGCCGCCATTTAGGTACCTTGACCGGTTACGTGTTCAGTACTAGTACCTAAATTTGTGACGTAATCAGTATTAGTGGCCTAAATATTATAGGATTTAAGGTTGAAATTTACTGAGATACACTAAACCCCTAAAAGCTCCGTGAATTCACCTGCTGTTGTTTACTAAACGTCTCATTCCCCGCGTTTCGGGGAAAAAAAAACAATACATGTCCATTAAAAACAGTGATAATGTAAAACACAAATTTCCCAGTGTTGTGCGTGGTTGTAAATAAATTACCCTAAAAAAAGTAATAATTTTAAATTGAATTTATATTGATGGAAGTGTTGGTAGCCAAAGGGAACTTCCTAAAAAAATTAAACAAAAATCACTTCGAAATACCAAAACGTTTGTAGTTACCGCTCGTAACGATGTTATGCACCGTTCGCATACTTCCACCTTAAATTTATAAAACCTGAAAATGCAAAACGTTATTGTGTCATATATCCGCATGATGATATGCACCTGCCCTGCAAGCATGTCCATGCAGCATTGTTCTTGAGACGTAGTCACAACTTTGAACACAGTTAATTTATATAAAATTTGATTTTTCAGCTATAGCGTACATGTCTTTTGTTTTGCAATTCATTCAAAGAGACTACGTTTTGAGTTTGGACATTTAGTTTGCAGAAATCCTGTATGGCAGGTAATATTGCATGTTAATATGATACAAAAAAAATTATGTTTCTAATAGATTTTGTAGATACTGTCACTAAGACTTGAAATGCAGTATTTACCTGCGTGTGTAGCTAAAGACGGAATTCAGGAACTGCAATGTAAACAATACGCCGTAAATTAGACGTAAAAATGTGGAAATACTTGTACTTATTTGATGATCGACAGAAAAAAAGTTTCATTACGTTATCGATGGTATATCGCGAAAATGTTTTGTGCCAACATACCCTTGAAAACATTGTTGTTTCTTGCAACATATATGATTGGGTGATATACGTCTGACACGACGTAGCTGTCTGCAGACCAATAATAGGCATTACATATATTACAATATTGGAATTCTTACTGGCTCAGTCATAGGAGAACAACTCCACGTACAAGCGAAAGCCAGTCATCTTTAGAGGTACGTCAATTTCGCGGATTCATCTGGCGGCAGCCTAGACTTGTCAGTCCTATACACCCACTGACCACAATCGATTATAACCGTACAAGCAGGTAGCAAGCGATATCACTTCGCATTATTTCCTTATTTACTACTGGCTTGCAGTAGTCAAACGCGTTTCGTAACAGCCGCCAGCAAGTCACAGACAGGACAATGAAGTATACATAATTGGCGTTCAACCTGACCTGGAATATATCTGCGAAATTTACGCACCTCTAGTCATCTTATAATAAGCTGAAAGTGTGTTGAAATCTAGCAAACAGTCAAGTTTTCCCGCGATAAACCATAGTCTCTAACAATTATCTCTACCGGTGTATTTCTCATTCGTACACGTTAAGAGAAAATTGTACTTTTCTCGGTTCTTGCCTCAAATTGCAATTAATTCATAGCCGTATAAGGCGCCACGATGTTCTTTATTAAGTCGTACCGTTACACAAACTTGTATTGTGTCGTAGCTACGTTGTTGCGAATATAATTTACGGAACTGCTTGGCACTCAGTGCATTCCTTTGTCTACGAAAGGACGCTCACATCAAACTATGTCGCTATAAGTTTAAAATTTAATGGTGCTATGCATATGACATCGAGCTCCCGTGAATAAAGCAAATTTTCCTTTTCAGCTGTTTCCCGTTGCAAAATAATGAATATATTATGGTTCCAGCAATTACAGAAAATCGATTAAGTTCGTATCTATGTCTTGTCGTGACAAAAATTTTTGCACATCGACTGGAACAGAAGTTATCGAGAAGAAACAGATAAATCCAAGGTGGTAGGGATCAATAGCTCTTAAAACAAATAGCTGAAACTAAGTACAATCACCATAATTATATAAAAGGAAGTGCCCCAATCACTGACTGACTGACTCATTCATTCATTCATCATCAACGCCCAGCCCAAACCACTGGACCTAGAAACGTGAAATTTTAAGGGAAGTTTCCCCTTGTGGCGTAGGCGCGCACTAAGAAAGGAAAATTTGAAATTCGGCTATTAAGGTGGTGAAACGGGGAGAAATGTATTTTTTGCAAATCTTTGATATTTCTCGAACCCGACGGGCTATCGTCGTCTTATTCACTTCGTTAGGTCGCAAATACAAATGTCTAGAAAAAAATTTCAGGATTTTTCGAAATTTTTATATTAAGGAGGTGAAAAGCCGTTTAATTCGTTTACAGTAAATCCTCTCTTCCTCTTAAACCACCTGAGATATCGAAATGATTTTTTCTTTAAAATGAAGCTTACACAAATACCTAAAAAGTAATTTCAGGATTTTTCAAAATTCGTTTTTGAAAGCCGGTAAAAAAATAAAACTGTTTTTTGATTAATCAGTCGTATCACCTAAACCGTTAGAGATATCGAGGTGGCTTTTATCTTATAATGAAACATAAGTAAATACCTAAAAAGTAATTTAACGATTTTTGGAAATTCGTCCTTGAAAGCCTATAAAAAATAAAACGTGTTTGAGAATAATCTTTCGTAACACCTGAAATAGTTCAAAATTTGTTTCCTTTTTATTTCTTGCTTATAGTTAAACCTCTTTGGACTATAGTCTGTACACGCGAAATAACTCTCATGGCCTGTCTGTGGAGTTGCGGTTTTTTTTTTTTTGCCAACCCACCATAAAGAAAACCTCTTTGGACTGTAGCCCGTACATACGAAAGTATTATTACGGCCTGCCTTTAAGTATTCACTCGGGTATTGTACAAAGTTTGTGGTGTGGGAGGGGTGGGGTTACGGGTTCGTATCCTGTGCAAGTCTTTGCGATGGGACATGACATGACATCATACGAGCATATTGCGTGCGCTCTTTTCACTGAGCTAAGAC
>PNEQ01032738.1:0-31965 GCA_003012365.1 Medauroidea extradentata
TTAGACCTATATATACGTACACTTATTCATCCGGACATACCCACCTAATGTGCAAGTCTTAGACCTATATATACGTACACTTATTCATCCGGACATACCCACCTAATGTGCAAGTCTTAGACCTATATATACGTACACTTATTCATCCGGACATACCCACCTAATGTGCAAGTCTTAGACCTATATATACGTACACTTAATCATCCGGACATACCCGCCTAATGTGCAAGTCTTCCACATATATATACGTACACTTATTCATCCGGACACACCCGCCTAATGTGCAAGTCTTAGACCTATATATACGTACACTTATTCATCCGGACACACCCGCCTAATGTGCAAGTCTTAGACCTATATATACGTACTCTTATTCATCCGGACATGCACACCTAATGTGCAAGTCTTAGACTCATAGCTTGTAACAAACCAAACAGTTTTTTTGTATGGTACTATTTTATAATGTTATACACGAAGAAAACCAATGTTAAAAAACAATCATTCAATTTCTATCTTTGTAATGTTTCATCTTACAGTACTACTATTTGGTTAGTTTAGTCCACAATACTTGGTTACGTTGAAAATACACTGGATATGCTAGTTCAAGAACGTTGACACTGGCAGCGCTAGGGTGCGAGTAAAATGTGCGACTTTGTCGATGACTTTACCTTCGTACGACAAGCAAACTAGTGCTCAGCTCAGCGTGTTCTGACTGACGGTATACATCATGACCTTGAATAAGTGCTGCAAACTGATAGGGTGGTATACGAGGTAAAATGTATCATTTTTTATTCATGTGCTCATTTCCGTTAATGGCTACTTACGCCCGAAAATTGTGTTACCATCGCGTAGGGCCATGTAACAACACTCGTGTACGTCACTGCTGTACGTACCAGGTATGAACTGGATGTATGCTAACTTCCAGACCATCAGGCACACGCCTGGTATCTTCCACGATGTGCGACACAACTTGTTGCACTGCTGCACCTCACGTATCGCGTGTGTTGGTCGACGTTTTCAGCAGCAGATGTAATTAGCCCTTAAATAACTGACCTGGTTGTAAACAATGATAAACGTACATCTTTGTTCAAACCTGACGTCGCATTTCCTGCCAGGTTTCCTACTGTTCATGCTCATTTGTATCGCTAAGTTTCCTGTATAAAGAGGGATTCTCAGACATGGGTACTTTGATAAAATATTATTGCATGCTGTGATTCGGAGGGCTGGAAACTGTGTCGAAACGCCTTTTGGGCTAGCTCTCGATTCACAAGCCAGGCTGATTCATAGTGGGAATCCCAACGAACTATGTCATAGAGACCTGTTCCAACTGCACTTTCACTCTACGAGGTCAGCCTACGAGACTCAGGTCACGTCCGAAGCATGATGTATTGTATATTTTAGACCCCTGAAATGTGGTGATTCCCCAACTGTTTTGCCGAGTTTATAAACCCTGAATCGACAGATGTGGGTAGGGTTTGCTATTGGTCGTGCTAGAAGATATTATGCTCGTGGAGAGAGATTTGTGAAGACATCTTGGTGATGTCAGAGACTACTGCGAGGCTGTAGGCACGTATCTTCGGAGCAGTATTGGGCGAAACAAGAGGAATGCTGCTGCGGGTCGACGGACAACAAAGAGGTACGCGACGGGAGGCGAACTGAAGACCTGAAGAGTGAAGACATTGGTTCACACGGGGTGCTGCGCAGCACATATTAAGCCATCACCACTTCGTACTATTAAGATTGTACATTGTCACTATTTTAACGACTGTTGATTGGATATATTACTTTTTTTGTGATTTGTAGTATTTAATTGATGGCAGACATTTTTGTTGTGCTTTAATTGTCTAAGATAATTAACGTTTCTGTGGGACAGTAGTAATTGTGTGCATAATTAAGGATGTTGTGAAAGTTTTAGTTGATTGTTGTTTTTGTATTTTTTGTATGCTTTGTGAGCTAGTATGTCAGTAACTTAATTCAACTATTTTAATTCTAATGATAAGACCTCTATCCCAAAGGACTCAGAGAATTGCCCACATGTAAGTTTTAGCTAAACTTGTAACAATATCTTAGACATTTTTCCTTGTATATCAATTAGTATGAATTTTTAAAAGAGCTGTGTCGTTGTATGGAGGGACAGTACTTAGGGAGAGTATAGTTTTAGCAGGCTAGTCTGGCAACGTTAGCGCGGTGACCCACCTGTGCTGAAGTCCATTGAAACAGATGCTTTGCTATGCGTACAAGACACGTTTACTCTTGGGTTTTGCTGGCGGTAACATCTAGAAGTTCCGGGGGCCACGCGCTACCAGTGGAATTCTGAATAAATCATCTCGAAGGATGCCAGCTACATTCATACACAGTAGCGAGCCCTGAACAAATTTAAACACTTTTCCTCCTCCTTAAATTTGTATTATGCAAACTACGATACATGGTTCTTAAGCAACTGTGACCACAACAGAAATGACAACCTACTTTATATATTTTTGCTCCATATTTTATAAAAAAAATATTATCGGTAGCGTTTACAACCTTAAATGACTGGACTTTAATTAATAATTTTTTTAATAGACTAAAATTTGAAAACTAACAGAAATTTTACGGTTTGGAAATAATATGTGTACATTTATTATCGCTTGTGAGTTATATGCTGAATGATCCATATTTCTAGGTTGTAATTATAGTGTTATTTAAATATTTATTACACTGCTGGACAGTAGGATGAACAAGGCCCTCAGTCCTTGAAGGATAACAAGGTGCAGTCTCGCTTCCAATTCAAGAAGTTATTGGCATATCCACATAAGAGAAGTTATTTTAATTTATATGGTTTTACTCTGAACTGATTGGCAATAATGCCTGTTTTTTTTTTACATTAGGTTGGAGAGGATTAGTTGGCTAATTAATGAAACCAAATTGTCACTAAATTACCGGTGACTCTTTGTACAACTTAGACCTGACCGACAACAACGCCGGAGACTGATCAACGGCTCGGCTAACTACGGAGGGCATGTCGTGGGTGTCGAGCCAGGAACATCTTGGCGAGCTGGTGACAGCTGGAAGGTTTGTAGAAGACATATCACTGTTTCTACTATATGCTGCGCTGTATTCCAGAGTTCAACGTGGGTGGAGAGAAAGAATCATTGAGGTCCTAGTCTATCTCAACTACTGACACAATATCACTGTTCCACATACTTCCACTGCTAGCCCCAAAGTCCATACCAGGCGAGAATTATTGTTCATAATTGCTTGATGAGCTATAATGCGTAAACGTTTTTGGAAGGCTTGCCATGGTTTGCCTGTGGCACAATATTTCGACAACATTAGACAAAATAAATGGCCGTCTACAATTTGACAAAAAAAATATAAATACTGACGATACGGTTGCAAAATTGTTGACATATTATTTACCAACCGTATAAAAATCACCTATTATCTTTTGTATTGAGAAGGACCACAGAGAGGGGGGGAGCAGAGAGAGAGCGGGCAGGACGTAATTTCAAGATATGATACAGAGCAACTGAATGTACAGTAGTAACTACACAGGCATTTATTAAACCTTAAAGTAATGGAAGCAGTTATTCACAATTTGTGTATTTTATGAGTAGATATTGAAGGTCACATGCGGCCCAGGCCTATGTAAATATTGAAGGTCACATGCGGCCCAGGCCTATGTAAATAAAAAACGTGGAAATGTTTTGTATGCAGCGGTAACATTAGAATTGGAGGAAAATGGGAACAATAAGGGCTTTCAAAATGCTAATTTCATCCGGAACGTCGTAAACGTACGACATTGTTCCCCTGCTGAGCGTGTTGCGAGCATGTAGGATCGCAGTCAGGTATGTACGCGGTGCGCAGAGGCGGGATTAGAGAGAATTACGCATGCACAGTGGCTACTAGAGCACGGTACTACTTTGTACCTTGGCTTGCGTGTATGTCGGTATAACGAGCCCTGAGCCGCTGATCATTACGTCCGCACAACGGTATTACACGACCATTGAATTAATCGCAATTTCACGCGCACTCAGACCGTCGCTCTTCCACTCGACTGTGGCAGTGCTGTCTGGCTGCGAGGTAACTGGTTTATTTTCAACCATTGAAGGCGATCGTCTACGTCATTGCTACCGCATTTTCTACATAGGAAAATATCACATAACAATTTTAATTTTATCTCTCTACTCACTTGAGTTACGTGACTATCACATTAACGATCTTTGAACAATTTTTGTCATGGATGTTATCATCAGCCACTATACTTGATGTGACTTGACCCAGAGCAAATGTCACTAAAATCCACAAAACACAATATTACAAAGCGTTAGACAACAAACCAAAAGCGAAGTGGATGGAACAATTAGCTATTCTCAATCAATTTCCTCGTAATTATTATTTTGTGTTATTGTTTGTGTTCTGCGGCTTAACATGAATAGCTCGCAAGTAAGTTGAAGAGGTTTTATGGCGGGAAGGCCAACTCTCCCTCCATCCGTCTGCGCTGTCCTCTTTCTTGCACAAGTAATGCTGCACGTAGCTTGCCTCGTCATTCTTCCTTCAAATGTAATAACTAGGCTTTCTGCCTGTTTTCTCATCAAACCTGTCCTGCTCACCATTCGGAGCATGTCTCTGACTTTAGTTACCTTTAGAGCCTTTAGGCACGACTTTCCGTATGGGTCATCGGAAAAAAATTGTAGTCTTCATTATGCAAGACATACAACTTGTCAAATTCTTCGAACCTTTCGCCGATCTTGTTGAACTCGTTTCATATCTGGTTGTATATATCTTCATCCAAGACATTTCCCATGTTTAATTGAATACCTTCACTCTCAATCCTATCTTCAAGACAAGCTTTAATATCTTGAATCTTTTGACAATTATTTATAACATGTTCAATGGTGTCGTCAACACCGCAGACTTGACAGAGTGGTGACGTCTATAGCTTTTGTTCATATAATTCTGCCTTGAAATTACCATGACCAGTAGCCAATTAAGTAATATAATGGGTCGTCGTTAAGAACTTTATTGCTATTCGATTTCTGGCGTTTGGTATAAGTTCATTAGTCCATCGCTCGTTTTCAGTGTTGTCCCAAAAGAACGAATACTTGGTCATACATTTGTCTCAAAATCAAGCAATTCACTAGTTTAAATTGATATTTATGCTGAAGAAGAAAAGTATTTTAAATATGACGGCAAACCTTATGATAAAGCAAATGTTTTAAGTGTGTTATCACATTAAATTGGACATTCTTTAGGAATACTTCATTCGAGTATTTATGAGTCAGTTATGTATCTAATTTATTTCCCAGATCAAATAGAATTACCTACAAACTGATGATATTTTTGCTGTACAAAGTCTTTATGGTAGATCACTTATTCAAAACACAACACCACCGCCAATATACTAAACAAACCAATCCCTATGAAACAAATATATTTGTGGGATTTAAAACATAACACATTTTATACAGTTGATCAAGTAATGTACGTTTTTCACAAAAAATTTGTTTGGACTTATGACTTAGTAGATAAAATAGTTACTAAACCTCAGTTCATTACTAATTGGCTTTATTTTCACCAAATAATTTTAAAAGGCTTTACATCGATTTCTCATAGACCTGGAGAAATTGTAATGTTTGTCGATTCGCTATATATCTAACTGAATATCCAAATTGGAAACTTGTGTCTGACTATCCGAAAAATATTTATGATTTAGGTGAAAAATTAAATTCGAAGTTAAAGCTGTTGTAAATACTTTTATGTTTTATGATGAAATACGTTTTATTGAACTCTGATTTTCATTTAGAGCTAAAAAATTTTGAATAATTAAAAAAAAATATCACAGGTTTACCGTAAGAATAAAATTGAGTTTGCACTGGAGTTCCTTGTGATTTAGTGGCGTCAGCAGCGCCAGTGGCAGATTTATGAACTGTCGAAGTTTCACCGCCCCAGCGCAGCGGCGATCAGGTCTCTTTCCTGTTTGTACTTCCAAATCATCTCCTTGGTTTTCTTTCTCCTTGTACCCCCTCCCCCTGACGCATGTGCAGTGACGAGCTCTGACCACGGCCGTAGAAGAACAGGTCTGGATACTCGCCTATCTAACAATGTATTTTGCTTGACCCCCTTGTTGTTTGGCTGTAGTTCGTCAAGTTACTGAGAATGTTGTACTTTTTGGCGCCGTAATCCGGGCGGTCGGACTCAAAACTCCGCCCACTTGTTTCCTTCGTTAACATTATAAAGTAAATAAAGATTGCTGCAGTCATGATTTAAAATTGTGAGCGAAGGAAGGATTTCATAAATTGATAAAAATTTACATTTTGATAAATTGTTTATCTCAGTGCGAGGGAAGTGGGCGGAGTTTGGGCCCGACCGCCCGGATTACAGCGCCAAAAACGTATAGTATTATCGGTAACTTGGTGAACTGCAGCCAAACAACAAGAGGGTCAAGTTTCCAGGCGAGTGTCCAGACCTGTTCTTCTACGGCCGTGGCTCTGACCAAGCTAGAGGTTGAGTCTGGTCACATGTTCCTACTTCCCCGACAGTTCTGTCCGGATGCAGCTCGTTCTTGATACTCACGTAAGTGCGATCCTGTGTTGATTCACTTGGGATCTGAAACCCTTAAAATGTGTGGAAGCGGCTACCGTCATGAGTTTGATAACTAATTTAATTTCTCCTTTATTCTATATTTCGTTTAGATGCCACCTTTGTTAAAATTTATATTCAGGACAAACTTGTTTTGAAGTTTAACGAGACGTTTTGAACTTGTTGGTTGCGACTGTGCCAGCATGTGCAGTGCCGTCGTGTAGGGCACTGGGTGCGCCCATGCTGACATGTGTATAATTGCAGGTTAGTTGCACATTACAGACTTCTAACATGGTGTTGTATCACGTGCCTTATGTTAGGAAATCTGGAGGAGCCCACAAACGTGAAACGTAATTTGGAATTATTTTTACTGGTTGAAACTCGTGGTTGTTAATGGCGTATTTAACATTAACGTGTGAATTATGATTCTATTTAATTGTTCTGTTGTGCCCAGTTTTGAATTGTCGATTGTAAGGACTTTACTGATGAACAATAATTGTTTGTGAATGTTTAAAGTAACTCACGATCGTATCATTATTTTGAAATTGAAACACAATTTTTGATCCTAAAGAATTGGGAATTATGTCTAGGTTTTACTGCCCACACGGGTTAAATGTTCCAATTTTTAACTTGCAAGGCATAACAGTTGCCATGCTCTCGCTTGTTAAAATTGCGTGTAGTTATGCTTGGTATTTGTAATTTGAGTATTGTAACATAACATTTGTCCGATGTTACAGATGATTATAAGTTTAAATTTATTTGTCAATAAACCTATGTATTTATTATTATTCTATGGCCGCAGTTACCTCGTGCCAGGCAAATGAAATATTTAAATAGTCTATGTATTGTGTGAATAAGATATTGTTATTTTGGCATTTAAAGAATTCTACAACTTTTATATTCATGCTATCAATAATGCTGTTTTGTGCTGTGAACCACAACCTGGCCTTACCGTATGGACGAACAAACCCGGGGCAAGCTACGAGGAAAGCATTTATTGACATTTGCATTGCGATGTAAAACAAGAGAAGGAGGTTTTGTTTAAGAACGGTGACAAAATTTTAGGTAAAAAAAGAACGTTCCCCACATGGTACTGAACTGACGTATAGTCAAGAAGACCTCAAGAATATCTTCGACGAGACGCAACATTGTTTCTACGCGTCGTTAGAAATGTACGAGTTTGCTTCTATGGCTATGACCAGGAGAGAAATATTTTTATTTATCCACTACGTCAACGCCGAAGAATTATTTTCAAGAGGAATTATAAATAAGAGCCTGTGGTTCATGCCATTCCAGAGTCTACTTCGGATCCGTTGCTGTCCTGGGTCTCCGAGGATCTCAGTTCGACGTATTCACCATTCGAGGCCAGGAGAACGTAATTCATTTTCCAAGGACGAGGAGGACGTAGCCAAATATTTACTAAGGGATTATCCCGAGACCAAACTTCCTGTTCCACTATAAGACACACTTGGTAAGACGAGCCCAATCATATGCCGTCGTGTCAAGTATTGTTCTTCGTCGAGAGCTGAAAAACCTAGTAAATTTTCTATCAATTCCCAAAATAGTTGATTTTTATAGAACAGTTTTAGAATTCATTTGACAATATTAATGAGTTTAAAATGTTTTAAAAAATCTAAATAAATACCTAAGATTGACCAGAGATTTATTAACCTGAGCTGGCAAAGAATTATCTAAAAAGTTTTTAAGCTGTTTCAGAAACAAACAGAATTCGGAAACATCAAAAACTCAGTACAATTCGTATAGTCTCAGTACAATTCGTATAACCCCGGTTTGCAAGTTTAAGTGATGCTCAGGTTTGTGTCGAAGTAAATCACCTTGGTTAGGGCAAAACTCTATCATTTGAAACTTAATTTACCATAATATTTTCTGCTTATTTTATTATTTAGTAACCTGACTTGTCTGTTGAAGTCATTATGTTACTATTGTGTTAATTTCGTTTAAATATATTTTCTTAAGACTTTTACAGGTGTTTCGGTTCCATTCGATCAGTAGTTCTAGTAATAGAAATACTGGTTGGTTCTCTCTTTTGTCTCAACCTTATTAGTCTGGTCTAATAAACCACACGTGTATGTAAGATATTTCCATCTTAATATACAAAATGAAGTGTCCTGACACACTCACTCACTCACTCACTCACTCACTCATCAACGCACAGCCCAAACCGCTTGGACCTAGAACCATGCAACTTGCCCCGTAGGCACCCACTAAGAATGGATTTTTCTAAATTCGATAATTAAGAGGTTAAAGGAGTGAAATGTGTTTTCAAATAATCCCAGATACCTAACTATCATAATTTTTTTAACTTCAAAATATTTCCCAAACAAATGCATGTTTGTGAATTTTTCTATTTTGCGAAATTCGAAAATTAAGGTGGTGTAAAGCCGCAAAATATGATTTTCATTAATCCGTGATTTCTCCTACACCATTTCAGATAGTGAGGTGATTTTTTCTTTAAAATTTTGCTTAAGTTAATAGCTAAAAAGTATTTTTAGAAATTTTCGAAATTTGTACTTGAAAGCTCTGTAAAAAAAAATAAAACTTGTTTTTAATTAATCCCACTTATCTCCTAACCCATTGCAAGTATTGAAATCGGTTTAGCTTTAAAATAAATCTTACGCAAGTATCAAAAAAGCATTTTCAGGATTTGTCAAAATTCGTCCTTGAAAGCTGCTAAAAAAATAAAATGTGTTTTCAAATAATTATCTGTACCGCTTATACCCTTTGATACACCGAGATTTATTTTTTGATAAGAATGAAGCATATGTAAATAACTACAAATCAAATTCAGGATTTTATGAAATTCGAAAATTAAGGATGTGAAAAGCAGTAAAACGTTGCAGTCTCCCGAAAAAAGAGAATGATCATGGATAAATAATTCAACATTTGTTTATTTTTGCCAATCTACTCATAAATAAAACATCTTTGGACTGTAGCATGTACATACGAAAGAATTATCACGGCATGCCTTTAACATTCACTCAGGTATTGTATAAAGTTTTTCGTGTGGGAGGGGTGGGGTTACGGGTTCGTATCCCATGCAAGACTTTGCGATGGGAATTACTATGACATCATACGAGCATATTGCGCGCGCTCTTTACACTGAGCTAAGACAATTTACAATTCACTGTTATTGAGTACACTAGCTGTTAAATGCCTTCGCATATTTTATCCAGAGTTACTGTGTACATTACATAATTTTACGCGGACAAAGTTGCAGCAGGCCAGCTATTTTATAGAAGAATAAAGATGAATTAATAACAAATATGTTCTGCAATTAAAATACGCTCAGCGAAGTGGACTGGATACAGCTGTTTGTATTTGTTGTTTTAAAGATATACAGAGAATATAGTAACATCATCAATTAATACGTAATTAAAAGTTAGTTACTCTTTTCTATAGTACACGCGGACTAAGCCGCAAAGGGACAGTTAGTATTATATATATATATATAGTATGTTACTATTGTAACCTTGATGTCATGTTATCACACGTTTTGTTTGCAACACGAACTTGTAATTTCCTATTAAGACTGTATATTTATATTTACATCATGCGACGTCTGCGTATGTAGCTTCAATTCTAAGGGGTTCTTTAAAGTCCTATGTTGCAACCTACTTGTTTGACTTTGATTTGCAAAAATATGTGTGGTTATCTTTGTACTGAAGCAAGTTTAATAGATCTTTGGCCATTATCCTGTTTGTTTTAAAAAAACGTAATATTTTAGTAATTCAAAAATAAATAGTTGTTCTTTCTTTGTAATTTGTTGCGTATTTGTTAATATCACTCAATACACCCCCCCCCCCACAAGCTTTTAGTTTCACCAACGGATTTATGTACTATTTTAAAAACACAAATTACTGTGAATTTACAAACACATTGATTAATGCTGGTAAACTTGCTATTTCATTATTTAATATAAAATATCCAACACAGTCTATGTCATACCCAGACATAATAAAGTTTTAGAAACATAGATAACTGAACAGTTTTTTTTATTTATGTCAAACCAATCCATTAATTTTAATAATATTAAAATTAATGTGTTTTATTCGTTATAGAATTTTAGCTGATGACATTCCACGCTCTGAAAAATATTAGAAAATTTAAAAAGTTAAAAGACTAAGATAATATTATACACTAACTTCTGTGATTCTTTCACTTCACATACAATATAGAAGATTTATTTGGCTAACTAACACCATATTACATATTACTGTAGCTTCGATTTGTTCATTAAAATCAACTGTAAGTTTCAGATTTGTTCTATCCTTTACCATACGAGATTTTTGATATGAACAATCAAAAACATTTAATGGTCTTTCAGAAAGAAATATATTCGGGTTGAAGTGCATTTCATTATTGTGATACGAAGTATCTAACTTAGCTTTCGGATTTCTAAAATCTTTGTGAGAAACATACATTTTCTTAGACATGTTATCATATATGTCCAAATTCCAATTCTCTTTTAGAAATCTTAATTTCTACCATTTTTAATCGAAAAATTCTAACACTGCAGTGATCAGACATCGAAGCGTGTTTATCTTATACTGGATTTTGTTTTCTGTTTAGTTGTAAGCCAATAATTACGTAATCTGGCATATCGTATTGAATAGAGTTAAACTGATATTTTATATTAACCTGAAACGAATATTGTGGTAGTTGGTACAGTTTTTCAATGCATTGCCAATAATTAAAACTAATTGGAATTTTCAAAATTTCGTAAAGTTGAGCTTTAATTCCATCTCCATAATCAGCTTCGTATTCAACGATTGGCCGCAAGATTTAAATTTTTTAAACAATAACTTTACCAGCAGCTGGAACACTGTACACAGATCCATCAGATTTTAATTTAGGATGTGTGTAAACAGGATTATCATTGTTGGAATCGCGTATGAATGTAATTTTGTAACCACCTTTTCAATAAACGCCATTACTATCTCTGACAAATCCAAATAATAATTTCAATGGATAGATAATTTTATTACCGTATGTTTATCTGCACTAAAAATTTAACATTTTTCCACTCGCGACCTTCTTCTACCATACAAATTGCAAATCTGATGATTCTGATGCCGATGCTAGTAATGCCTCTTCATAGTTGAAGTCATTCCAGGGTTATCAGAACAGTCAATAATTTTTCCATGCTAAGAAATTAATATTTTTGAAAACAGGAATGGAAAAATAATTATCAAGAAGATCGATAATTGAATCTCTGTTATAAGTATCGTTTTGGTCTCTGAGTTGCAGTCGAAATTATTCATGTACAGTACATCTAGGAATATTAAATAGTAGTTATCTTGATTATTCTTGCCCTATCTTTAAAAATGTTGGACCTAGAAACTATTAACAATAACTTTTATAAATATTTAACTGTATTTCTCTGCCCGTCCTACAATTCTTGACATATATGTAGAAATTATTCGTTCTTGCCGTGAAATCTTGAAAATTGGTTGCTATGTATTACAAAACGTAACATGACGAAACAACTGTAAAATTATGTCACCTTTCTTAGTTCTAAATGTGTATAGTCTGAAGCAACTTTTGAAAAGTTACTCGGATTCTTCATATCATAAAAAACACTTCGTAGGACAACAGTTTTTAAGAACTGAATACGGTTGAACGAAATTTGTAAAACTACAGTCGCTGTATTTGATACTATATATGCATATGGAGTTAGTTAAATTAAAGTATAATGGTTATTTTAGGTATATAGTGGGACAAACTTATGTTTCATATTACCATAACTGTGTAACTGTTGGCGCAACGTGGACAAAATACATTCAAGTCGTGTCACTTTACTTCGAAATATATGTTCGATGAAATGAAAAAAAAAAAAAAAAAGTTTATTCAGATATCTCGTTTGATCTAAAAATATTTCCATTTTCACAATTTACGTAGTATGAAAACGGCATAAACAAAACACGTAAAATTCAAACTAACATACTCAAGTACTATATGAACTGAGAATAATGAAATTCTGAAATATAGTTGCTTAGATATTTTCTGTAATCATCATATGATCAAATGCCTAACATTTAGAAAATACTGACAGCATAAACAATAACGTGAAAGCAAAGTTACCTCGATAATCTATATATATAAAAATGAAAGGTGACTGATTGACTGACTGACTGACATATCAAACTGCAGCCCAAACCACTGGACCTAGAATCGTGAAATTTTTTGTGGGGGTTCCCTTCAGGTCGTAGGCGAGCACTAAGAAGGGATTTTTCGAAATTCGACCTCTAAGGAGGTGAAAAGGGGTGAAATGTGTTTCCGAATAAACGTCGATAGAGCTCGAACCCGACGGCCTATCATCGTGATTTTTACTTTAATAGGAAACTCGTAAAAATGCATATTAGCCAATTTAAGGATTTTTCGAAGTTCAACTTTTAAGGGGCTGAAAAGACGTTAAGTGTGTTTCCAATCAACTATCGATATCTATCGAACCCTTTGGGATAGAGAGTTGATATTCACTTCAAAATATTGCTTACATAAATACCCAAAAAGTAGTTTTAGGTTTTTTTGAAATTCGACCCCCAGGCAGTAAAAAGGGGCAAAATGTGTTTTTAATGACTCGTCTTTATCTTTGAAACACAATTGGCTATCGTCGTGATTTTAACTTTAATTGATTACTTTAACAAATGTCTACGACAGGACTCAAAATCGTTACGAATTTTTTTATTTAAAGGGGTGAAAATACGTGAAATGTGTTTTCGATTATCCTTCCATATCTATCGAATCAATCGAGATATCGAAGTGCTCTTTGCTTTAAATTGGTGCTTTTGTAAATATCCCAAGTACCATTTAAAATATATTTTCCGAATTCGGCCCTAAACTGGTTAAAAATGGGGTAATGTGAGTTTTCGACTCACATTCGATATATATCGATCCCATAGTTTTTTATATAGCAACGTGATTTTTGTTCAGGATTGATGCTTACTCAAATACCTAAAAAGTAATTTTAGGAATTTTCGAAATTCACCATCTAAGGACGTGAAAAGGGGTGAAAAGTGGTGAAAAGCGTTTTCAATTAATCGTCGATATATCTTGAACCCAGCGAGCTAATGTTGTGTTTTTTACGTCCACGAGATTCCAATAAAGTATTCTAAAACGTGATTCAAGGGTTTTCCGAAATTTACTCTTTTAAGTAGTGAAAAGACCTTGAACGTGTTTTAGATAAATCCTCGATATCTATCGAACCAGTCGAGATATACAATTAATTTTTGCTTCAGAATGATGATTACAGAAATTATCGCAAAATGGTTTTCAAATTTTTCGAAATTCGGTTTCTCAATACTGTGCAGAAGTGATATGTGTTTTTTTAAGAATGATCGATTTTGATTCGACTGAACGGGCTAGCGATGTGATTTACACTTCAGTTGGATACTTAAACAAATGTCTAAGATGTAAATTTAAAATATTTCGAAATTCGACACCCAAAAGGGTGAAAAAACACGAAATTAGTTTTCCATCAACCCACGATATCTATCTAACAAGTAGCGACATTGAGGTGTTGTTCGCGTCAGAGTGATGCTTACGTAAATATTTTTAAAAAATATGTATAATTTTTTTTTCTTTATAAGAAACGTGATTATTAACAATAAAACTAAGTTGGTCAATTTTCAAGGCAGACGATCCGAAAAGCAGGAACGAGCAGCGAGAAACAACCTATACAGCAGTTTCACTCTACAGTAACCTATCGAGACGTGGTGTTGTACAACCTCTACGAGCCCAGGACACATTTTTTTTTTCAATATATTTTATTTTCATGATTTATTTCGACGTTACGTGACGCAGTTGTTTGTCACTCAGGTCTAAATTCCGGGAGGTTCTGGGCTCGAATTCCGTTCAAAGCGGCGTGCGAACGTTCAATTCTGACACACAAAAACTACAAGGCAGATCGAATTAGTGCAATTTACATGTAGTCTTTAAAATGGGTAAAATTGCAGTTCGCTTTCCACTAAGGTTCCTCTGCAATATCAGCTGACATATCGTCGGTATACTGCCAAAAGTGATTAAGTCATAAATGCTATTTCGTTTAAAAACAGTATTAAATTGTAGATATTAACAAAAATTTGGTATGTTACTATACTGTAACACAACATTACGAAACGACGAATAGACTTTAAACTTGGGCAATTGTTCGTGAACAACATATACATATTCCTAGAATTTTTATAATTTTATCTCATTTTGACTTTGTCACTTTTGGCAGTAAACCGACGATATATCATCTCACATATCTCAGGTTTGGGGCACCAAATACGTTTCCGCGAAACATTGTAATGTCAATAAATTTAAAGTGAATATTTTGAAAATATATAATTGAGGGCACCGTCATGAATGGTTGTGCACAGGGTAAACAGATGTTTCTCATTCGATTAATCTCTTACCTTAGGTGTCTGTAATTACCCCACAACGTCAAATAGGCAGGGCTATAAATAAAACCCATGCAAAGTCGCTGTTAGTGGCAGGGACAAACTTAAGACTGCTTTTCGCGTGGACAGCTATAGCTACTTATCCTGCTGCAGAATTAGTTCAACTAACCGCTTGGACATTCTAACACTTGTTGACTGAAGTACCAATCTTGTGTACAAAGAGGTTTTTCAATTAAGGTAAATATTATCAGTTACGAATAATACTCGCGAGCAAAGCCGCGGGGGACTGCTAGTAACTATATAATATACTCCGAATATGAAGTAGTTCTAAGAAATGATTCCGCAGGTAACTCGTTCGTGCGATAAATATACGTTCAAACAGCCTCCCATTGTAAAATTCTAATACGGAACGAACAAAAAAACGTAAAGTAAACTTAATAAGTAACATTTGTATCAGTTCTGATGAAATTAGGAATATTATATCCTCAGATAAGTCATATTATGCTAAGAATATACACACGGCCACCATTTCAAAAATATAAACATAGGATGAACGAAATACATTACAGTTAATTCAGCTTACGAAGTAATATGTGTGTATGTGTGCATGTATATATATAATTCGGGAAAATAATTTCTCACATGTCATACTATGCTAAATGTAAAAATGGCCGCCATTTATATAATATGACCGTAGGATGAACGAAATACACAAAGTCAAGTAATTATTATATGTGTACCAAGTTTGAAAAAAAAATTCGGAAGAAATGTTTCCTGAGATATGTCATAGCTCGATAAAAGAAGAAAAATGGCCGCTGTTTTGAAAATCTAAATACAGGATGAACGATATAAGCAAAATTAAGTCAGATAAGTAATATATGTGTACTCAGTTTGAAGGAATTCGGAAAAAATGTTTCCTGAGATATGTCATAGTTTGATAAAAGTAGGAAATTGGCAACTTATTATTATTTTTTTTTTTTTTTTTGAAATGTGAACGCAGGATGAACGAAATACGCAAAAGTCGAGTCCGCTTACTATGTAGCATAAGTTTACTAAGTTTAAATAAATTCGGGAAATTATTTCCTCAGACATGCTTTAAAAATGACGCTAATAAGGAAGTATGAAGTCAGGATGAACGAAATACAGAAAAGCTAAGTCAGCTCTGCGTGTAGTCTATGTGTTCCAAGTTTGATGAAATTATTAAAATAATTCCTCAGATACAACATATCATGTTTAAAATATAAAATAGCCCGGCATTTTGAACTCGTGTGTATAGTATGATCGAAACACACAAACGTAAAGTCAGAATAGTGTACCGAGTTTTATTTCATTTTTTCCTACGATATGGCATGGACGAAATACAGAAAAGTCAGTTCTCTTTATTACGTTCTTTATGTGTACCGAGTGTGGAAAAAAATTCTAAAATACGCTTCCTTAGATATTTGGCTTGATTGAAAAGTGTTAAAATGACCGCTATTTTGAACATATGAAAGAGCATAAATGAAGTGTACACGAGTAAAGTCACGTTAACCAATACTAAATGTGTACAAAGTTTAATGCATTTCAGTCTACTGGTTCGAAAGTTTTTAGGGACACACACACACCTACGTACACAAACACACATACACACATTCATACGCGCAGACACATACACACACAAACAGGCAGATGATCTTATGAGCCTACTTTCTCCCGAAATCAGACTGAAAATAGTAGAGTCACAGTGAATTAATTCTCGGCAAAGTTATCATAAAGGAACAACTTCTACCTACATCTGAGATACTGTAGAGGAAGAACATATATTTCAACAATATTGTTTAAAGTTTGAAAAATTTAGCATTATGTAAACATTTTCCAAATACATACATATCTGTTTCTCTCTGCGTTTACAATCGGATCTTAAAATTGCTCAGTACATTTCTTTCAGCGTAAATTTATTCACCTTATTAGTACCAACTTTAACCGGCGTTTCTACCTTACCTATTTTACCTACTTATTCTGTTTATTATTTACTCATGCGATAATACATATATATACATATATATACATATATTTTATACATGAGCAACTACAAGGACATGTATTTATAAATTCACATACATGATGTGTTGATTGTAAAAATTAACGACGTCCTTAATCTTCGTCACAAAGTTATTCTTAAATTGTTATTTGTGTTGATAATATACCAGCGAGTATAAGCGTACGAATATTATGCTACACATTCAAGGTCAGAGGAGCCAAGTATCGAACTTTTAAACGGCACTGAATATTGACACTTAGAGCATCTTGTTATCAGGTTCAGACACATTTACTCAACGAACATTACGCTTCAAAAAGTCATAGCCAAAAACTATAGCTTATTCCTAGACAGCGTCATCGAAGACAGCACAATGCGGCCATTATATCTGTGTAATATCGCATGTAACAACATGAACGATTACGTGAAGGTCGGTCACCAAGAAAGAAATATGGTTTCTAACGATCCAAGTTAACAATTTGATTTACGTGCTCTACCACATACGATTAGTTGACAACGATTCAGTGTGATAGTAATATAGCATTACTGGTGAATATTAATAAACTCGTATGTAAATTGTATCTCTTCCACAACAGAGTTTCTCCACCGATCATTCAATGTTGTCAAACTACCATACATGCAGAATTTCCTACAATAGTTATTTATTTTGCTGTTTAACAAGGGACTTTCGTGAGTTCATATTGATGTTATTAACAATGTGTTGGAAATGCATTTTTATGCTATCGTAAAATTACAATAATAACTGCTTCGTTACAGACGAAGGCGTGCTATTAATTGACGTTATGTGATACATTTTTAAAAGCATTACAATTTTAACTGTCGTGGTGAAAGCAAACGAATCTTTTTAAACTACGACGCATCAGGCAACATGAAGCAACTCTGGCTTAGAACGTAGGGGTTATTTTCGTCAGTTTCGCAATGGTTGTTTGTGATCTAATGTTCATGACATCGAAACCCTTCTACCACAATCTTTTCTTGTGAACTACAAACATATCACTATGCTGACTACAACTGCTTCCTTCATACAGTAATGTAACAATTATAATCCTGAATTGTTTAGAAAGGCATAAATCAATACATGCATCTAATTTGGCCTTTCATTTAACCCTTATCCTTACAGATTAATGTTTCTTTCAAGTGATTAAATGTTGGCTAGTTCCGACCTAAAAATGTTCCTCAACTTCCTTGAAATGAAATAGTGAACATAATCTGTGAGGTAAATGTGTGACAGACCGAGACTTAGGCCCTATATTCTTAAAAAAACACAGTTTTCAATGGCAATAATATTCACTCACGGAAATGCATTGCCTTTATACTGGTGGCTGTCTGTAGCCTTGTACAGAACTGAACAAGAATTTCTTATTTTGAAAAATTTACGGGACCGAGTGTACTCGATATAGTATGGCATTGAGAGGATAATCTAAGAAGTTATGTCATTTGACTGTATCATAAATCCTTTGGCAAGTTCTCGTACAGCTGTAAGTTGAAATGTACACAGCCACGGATCACGGTAATGTTGACAGCAACAGTGTTCGATTGAGCGTGAACTTGGTACATAGGAGATACTCGGTGCGTGCAGTGTAGAAGGGTGAAGAGAGGGTTGAGGCCACATCCCCCTCCAGCGGGCCCCTGGGAGGGTAGGCAGCGCGCCCGGGCGGCCCGGTGCTACGTAGCCAATCCCGAGCCAGTATCGCCTAGAACATACAAGTGAGAGGACGTACATCAAGTGACGTCATAGCGCTCCCCGCGTTGCCTAACCCACCAGGGGATATTATTCACAGGTCAGTCTCTTTCTGTTGCTGCTCTGTTCTTAACTAATTAGTTTATATAACCTCGCTTGCACTCCATGTAACTTCCTTACAGAGCGGTTATTAATCAATGAAGTTAGTTAGGCCCGTCCTGGCAACAGAACGCTATTCATACAGTGTTGACGGTAAAGATAGCACTTTGTAATACCACGTTGTCTTGACTTTAACTATCTATATATTTTATTATAGTCTCGGACATTGACTTTTGATGTGCTATTTGAAATATCCTTGTAGTGGGAATATATGGCGAACAGAACAGTATTTTATGAACAATTTTTTTTTTTCACAATCGCTAATACTGGGGAGTTACCTGCTGAGAGCATATTTACTTTTCGCTGTGTGCATTGTAAATGCTGTCTACAAGCTGCTCCTGTTTATTTGCAGCGAGCTGGGATATAACTTGCAGAAAACGTGGATGTGTGTTTGTTTCTGCTAAATATTTCATCTACGATTTAATTTACTTTATCGTGTCTAGTCATTATTTTTGACAGCGTGTCTATAACAGTTCAGTAATGTCTACTCACCGCGGTATTTGTTCTAAATATGACTCAGTATGACGTTAACTTCTGAATATCGTGAAATCTACCAATTACGCTTATTAATTACTCAACTGTGTTAATATTAACCGTTTGGTGGAAAGTTACGAATTGTCCGAACGTAAGAAATAACAACGGCTTGTAAAGTGTTCACTTGACAATGATCAACATGTCAACATAGGATACAATATTCAACATGTCAACATAGGATACAATATTCAACATGTCAACATAGGATACAATATTCAAAGCGATGGCCAGACAACCAATACTCGTGTTACAACGAAATATTATTTCCACGACTTTTTAATCTGCAGCAATTGAAACTCATTTTCTCAATTCTTTTTGTTCGTGTGAGTTAGTATTGACTAACGTATTAGGTACTTACGTTTTAACTGTCTCTAAATGTGAACTAGTACACTCAATATAACGTATAATAAGGTTCTTAGCATTACAGGTTTTTACTTGAAGCGTAGTAAATAGTAGATTCTGAACACAGTTCCAATAATGATGAGATTACTACGGAACAGGTTAACTTTTAAGTTTGTCGAATCTCCTATCAATATCTTCATTGCTGTGACTGGGCCCGTGTGCCTTGTACAACCCCTTAATGAAGGTCTAGCTAACTTATATACGTCGTAACTGTTACGGCGGCCGGCTACCCCACGCTTCAAAAGAGTTGCTGTGTGTTCGTAAACAGGTTTTTTCTACAAAAATACTCCACGTGTGCCCATTGTGCCAACGTACGAAAAGAAAACAAACTTCAGACAAGGTCGGAACCTCATTGTTAAGACGCCACGCTCACTAAAACAATGTTTCTAGGCTCTCCAACATGGCTAAAAATGGACTTTTCAGACTTCCGTACTTCAAAATGTACTAACCGGAAGTATGTGAAACTCAGATTGCCACCTTCACTGAACTTAGTTGCAGAATTTCCACCAGTAATATAATTATATGGTCACCGCTTAGTGTCCCATAGTAAAAACAGTTCGGCGGGAAACTTGCACGCTAGTTCAGCGATTGGCTCGTTGAGGCGACGCGGCATTTGATGCGCGCTTCAAGGTCGACCTTACTGCTCCGTCGCTTTTGAGCCTCTCACACGCGGGTGAACGGCCCCCTTAACACGGAAATGTCGTGTGCTCTATGACCTAGAGGCTGGACTCCACAGTTCTGTGAACGCTACGTTGTCAGCGAGCAGCGGTTGGCGCAGCACTCGCCTCTCGCCAAGGCGGTCCGGGTTTGAGTCCCACCGTGGTCAGTTCCGAATTTTCGCCGCTGGTCGGCGGATTTTCTCGGGATCTCCCGTTTCCTCCTCCCCTTCATTCCGGCGATGCTCCATTCTATCATAATGCACCCCTCGCCTGTGCTTAAGACCTAGACGTTGAGTTCTGACTAAACTCTCTGCACTTAGTTCTCATGTACTTGTTCTCTGTCTGTTACTCCAGTGAGTGGCTGGTTGCACTCGTGACAAGGACATGCGTGTCTGCTATTACTTCACAGCCCTCAGTACTAGTTATCTAATCGTGAAAGTAATTTATGTGTACACTACTTTTAAATCTAACGTCTTCTCGGATGAATTCTCGAAATTTTCTGGTCTCTAGTGCGGAGTAAAATTTAGTAAGAAATGTTTTGTGAATAATATTTATGATGAAACTTATATCACGAACAACATAATTATGAATACGTTTAAGTACATTTTCTCTTACTCGAGATTTGAGATAACATTTTTTTCTCCCCAGATGCAAACTATAACATGCTTCAACAGTACTGGCTGCCAAGGACAGATTGTGGTTCTACGTTTAAATATTTCGTAGTTTACTGTCTATATATTTGCCTATATATATATGTGTGTGTGTGTGATAGAAAAAGATTTTATCTTCCTGGAACATTTTGATAATTATATTAACTGAGTTAGCTGATGAGTAATTCTTGTAGAGTTATTCTTCATTCGTCCACATTTGTCTTTAGTTTTACGATTACTGTGGTAAACTTTGTTGCAAATCAACTTTCATAAGGCCTTTTTAAATCTCCATGACAATTCCTTTGAGAATCTCTGACTGAATTGAGTAAAAATATTGTGAGGTAAATTTATCTATTCACTCAAAACCAACACAATGGAGAATATTTTAGTAATCATAAGGTGTGTGATATACAGTAACTAGCTTAATTGTTTATTTGTATAATATATTTTTTGCATTTCCACATGAGGTTTCGTAATATAAAAATACGATAATTTAATTGCTGTTATATAACGCTATCACTGATAATATTAATTAAGTATATTTTCTTATGATAGAACGAAACGTAAACTTGGGCGTCAATAATGTATTACATCTTGTAAGAAAGCGAGATAATATATATCTCAACGATCCTTAGAACCAGCAACAGGTATCTGTTTCTCAATGGCGAACTTATCAACTTCATGTTCACCCGCGTCTCAAGCCACAACTACGAGAATGTTCAGATTGCATGCACTACATGTAAGTACGTTTTAATGGCCCTTTAATTGGTTAAATTTATGTCACAAATGTTTACTGAAAATCACTCATCTCATCCAACCTAACATTAGGAACATAAGTGCCGTGATTCGTTTTGTAAGATTCGTCCGTATTTTCACGAGACAGCCAATATGCTTTCTACATACATATATATATATAATAGGGTTCACTGACTTGGTGGTTGGACTAATATTCTTCAGTTAAAGTGAGTACTAGCTGAGCTGCAACTTGTAATATACGTAAGCAATGCCGTGGTCTAACTGCTGGTCTCGTGTAAATAATGTTTACTTACTCACTGACATAAGCCACTTTATTTGTCTATGCCACAGCCCAATCCGATAGACTTAGAAACTTGAAAATTTTAGTGTGACACCCCGCTGGGCGTAGGCGAGCACTGAAAAATGATTTTTCGAAATTCTACTCCTAAATGAATGAAAAGGGGTGAATTTATTTTTCAGTAATTCCTCTATGTCTGGTAAACTCTTCCAGGTATAGATTTAATTTTCGCTTCAAAATTCGTCTCCTAATTCCAAGAATTGGTGGTTTAAGTGAATTTTTTAAAAATCGTCGTTAAAGGTCAAAACTTACTGGCAATCGTCGTGATTGTCACTTCACTTGGATACTCATACAAGCGTTGTTAGAGGACGTGGTTATTATTGGATATTTTAGAGCGGGAAAGGAAGTGAAGTGTATTTTCGATTCCACTCTCATATGTGCCGAAAAAGTCGAGACATCCTAGAGCTCTTTACTTCAATAAAGTACTTACATAATTGCCAAAAATTCCATTTCTGTTTTTTTTTTTTTTTTTTTTTTTTACTTTGACCACACAGAAGCGAAAAAGGTTCATAAATATATTCGATTAATCATTGATATAGTCTTTTTATCGATCCCACTCAACTTTCAGACAACAACGGGATTTTGACTTAGTATAAATTACTTGATTTTTCCACATTTGACTCATAAAAGGGTGTACTTGAGTCGCCAAATTCCCAAACCTGTTAAGTACATTAAGAAAAAAATTTTCAGGAAACAGAAATAACTTCCTGGCCTATGTATATCCTAAAAGATACAAACAGTTGGAAAATTAGTAGCCTAAATATGCATAAATTTCTGTACTATGAATTTGCAGTACAGTATAAAATCGCAAAACAGTATATTTGTGAGAAATAAATATAATGTGTTGTACTAAACAGCAATTGGAACTGTCATGTGGAGTGGACTTAACGGGCTTTGTAACTGTATTGTGTGACAAAATGGCAGAATTTGGTAAACACAACGACATCAAAACAGAAACAATATTATATTGGTTGTTTACCAATGAGGGCAAGACCAATGTTGACGGCATATGTCTCTGTGTGACCAAACTGAATGGCGCCATATTGCAGCCCTCATCATGCTATGGCCAACACCAACGTATTTTTGTTGAAAAAAAAAGAAATCCCGTCCACCCCTGCTAGAGTACTCAGTTCTTTATCTTCGCCTGCAATATGTCAGCGTTCAATTTGTTCATGGAACAAAAGAACAGCGTAACAGTATAATTTTATAATTTCGTTATTACTTTTATCTCCTACAATATTATTTTTTACATGTTTACCAACTTACGCAACCAATTTTTAAGTCGAAGTTATACAATGAACAAAATATACCTAATTTAGCTTATTTATGGCAACATTCAGTACACATTTCCAATCTGGACACAACACATTTTGTTTCTGTAATACGGAATGTACACATAAAACTACTCGAACTTGACTTTTGAAGCATTAACTGCTGGCGGACATGAACTTGGCGAGTTTTGGAAATGTACCCAGATTTCTATCAGTTTTGTTAGTTGGCACAATATGAGGTTTGCTTCTTTTTTGCTTCTTCAAACGATGTGAATTGTTGGGCTCTACACAGTGGCGCAAAAATCTCAATTTCGGAAATTTGAGGAGTTAACGGCTTTTGGAAATGGATGACTCAATTATGCAGTATATGTTACAGGTCGTTTCTTGATATATATATCTTACCCGTCGAGACAGGGGTTTATAGAATTAGTTATCGCTTCAAGATGATGAATACAAAAATACTCGTTCAAATTTTTTTTTTTTTTTATAAATTCGACCTCTCAAGGCAGTGAAGTAATGAAATGAGTTTTAATTGAATCGTCATTTTAGATTTGACCAAACGGGTTATCGTAGAGACCACGCGAAATATCGGGGAATTGTTCGATTTTGAATGATATTCACATGAACACCTAAAATATTATACAGTTCAAGTTTGTCTATTGAAAAAAAAATTACCACGACTATCTTAGTTTGTGGAACATCCAATACAGACAATCTGAAAAGCAAGAAAGATATCGCGAAATAATTTTTAAAGAGTTACATTCTCATTGTTTACGGACCTGTATACGTGAGGGATTTTTAATGAATAAAAACATACTGTGTGTCAAGTACTATACGGGGTGAGCTTCTTGCCAAAACTGCTGGTGTAATATAATTGAAAAAAAAATTCAACTATTTAGTGATTTAACTAAGTTATCTCACGTTTGAGTGAGATATCACGCTAATTTAGTAGCATGTACGTCAACTTATTTAATCATGAAATAGTAAAATAAAATTTAAGGATAATAAGAGGCATCCTGTAGAACGACATAACTATTTCTTATTTGCTTATATAAATACGTATGTAATAAAATTATCCAAATAATTTGAAACTTTAATGCCAGATGGGTAATTGTGATCACTGGTGTATGTGTGAAAATGTTTATATATTATAAATATACGAAGGATAACATTGAACAAGCATTACAAATTTATATGGATGGTATCTGAGGTAAAATGGGACATATTTTATCAAAGTACCCATGTCCGGGAATCCCTATTTGTACAGGAAACTTAGCGATACAAATGAACATAAACAGTAGGAAACCTGGCAGGAAATGTGACGTCAGGTTTGAACTAAGATGTACGTGTATCATTGTTTACAACCAGGTCAGTTATTTAAGGGCTAATTACATCTGCTGCTGAAAACGTCGACCAACATACGCGATACGTGAAGTGCAGCAGTGCAACAAGTTGTGTCGCACATCGTGGAAGATACCAGGCGTGTGCCTGATGGTCTGGAAGTTAGCATACATCCAGTTCATACCTGTTACGTACAACAGTGACGTACACGAGTGTTGTTACATGGAACTAAAGAAGAACTCTGAAAGCGTTATGTAAGGTGGCCAGGCAATGTTCAGGTAGTCAAGAACACAGAGACCGTAGTAATACATCTTTGTTAAAACTTGACGTCACATTTCCTACCAGCTTGCCTACTACCCATGTCCACATGTATCAACATCGTCCTGTATGAAGAGTCATTCCCGAACATAGGTACTCTAATAAAATTGTTCCATCGTACCTCAGCTATCATCCTTGTTAATTAGCAACACATATTCGATGTCAGGCAGTAGATACCCTAAAATTGATGCGTGCAACAGACACTAGATCAAATATGCGCTGTGGCCAGTTATAAACAGTTCAGTTTTACATTACACAACATAAAAAAGTCACTTTTTGAAATACCGTAATCTGACCTTACAAAGTAATCTCACCTAATATATTTTTTGCATTTTGACATAATAAAAACACATTGTTTTCAATTAAGCCTATACCTAGTTATTAATATATTGAATTCATTCAAAGACAAAGAATTTTCTTTTAAATAACATAACAGAGTTAAAACTTTTCAAATATTTAATTTTGGGTATACCTACTTCTGCGCTTCACCTTCTTCCTTTCTTAAATTTCAGAAGTTTTATAACATGAGTGTGTAGTCAGCTTCAAAATAGGATGCGTAATTTAGATGTGAGCTGTACATGAAGTAATGTTTCAGGGCGTGTTCTTCCTAATCGTGTTTTAAAACCTCCTCTAGTTGACACTGTCGATAGCGAACATTCCTCAACTAGTCGTAAACAGTTTACTGAACGCGTGGCTTTAAGAGCAGGGCTGCCACAAAACAACGTAACCAATACAATGTAGATTCCATTTCCTGGCTTCACGCTCTCAATTTATTGCCACATTCAGCTGTGAATTATAGCCAGTCACACTCAGAATTATCAATCTGAAGATTATTCTTTAAAAGAAGGACACATTTGTTTCAATGTTTTTATCTGTAGTAAATACTTTTAACTTGTGGATGTCATTAAACCATGACGTTTTCCTCGATTAGAAAAATTTAAACCATATTGATATCCCACAACTACAAGTCTAAATCAAATAACAATGTTAAACCATATATATATCCCACAACTACAAGTCTAAATCAAATAACAATGTTAAAGAAAATTACCTACTGTAAAGTTCGACAGTTCAATGATTTTGCTCAATTCTTAATGCAAAATTATTTTCAAGAGATATGTTATAGTTGTGTTTAAGTACCGCATTGTTTATTAACAGACGAGAGAAAATACGTCCCTAAATTAATAAAAATTAACTAATGTTTCTTCATGTCACAGTGAGGATAAAGAGACCAGTAGTGACGACTGCAACTTGGACAAAATACGAGAAAACTGTATTTGAAAACTGTCTTAGAAACTCCGTTTATAGGTATATAATGCATTTGTGAATTATATTTTGTACGATAAAGTGGTACAAGTCAAGGCTTGAAACATAGCACATAAGTTGGCTGTGTATGCCATAATAGAACCACTATGGCGTTGATCTCTCCATAGTAAAAGTTTAGGGAAGCACACATTCACTATGTTTTAAGATATTATTGAGCAAAGCAATATTGTTGATGACACAACAACAATGTGCCTCAAACACGAATTCTTACATAATGTTCTGACGGAGTGAAATATTGTATTCTATGACGTGCCAACAATAGCGAGTGAGATGTTATTTGGCCAGGTAATACTATCACTGACACGTCAACGCGTTTCACACACTGATATATACTTACCATGCACGAGTCCTGTTATCAAGAAAGCTGTTCCCAAATAATCGATAAATAAAAAATTACTGGCAGTAAGTGAAAATTCACTGCATATTTTACAGATTACAGGCATTCAGTATTGTGATGTTTTCAGTAAACTACGCTATATAAAGTAGCGAATCTATCAATAAATACGATATTAATTATCAAAAGGTACCTTAAGTTTGGCCTTAGACATCAAAAACTACTGTGTTGATCATTCATGCTGCTGTTTTAGTATTATTCACTGCCAGAAAGGTAAAAGCACTCAAAAAATTACCCACATTGATAGTCCATAATGTTACATCGGAAAACAAGACAAATATTGTCATACACCAAGGAGTATAAATTACTTGTGCGTTCAGTAACTTTGTGGCTCGTCTTCACAATAATATATACGTTTATGAGCCAGAAGTAGAACTGCGGAAAATTACTTGTTCAGTCACAAACAACGCAGTTTTGAACAGTGAGTTGGCCAAGAAATTCAAGTCAAAGTCAATTAACTTCATTGGAGTCACTATAGGAAAACGAACGAAGAATAATATCGCCGAGAAATAGTTCTCGCTAACGCTATGAACAAACAATATGTTGGAGTGGATGAATAATTTGCGACACCGACATTTCATCGACTTAATTCCAAAACCAGAAATAACGCCAATGAAATTTGTCTCCTTAAAAAACTCTCACTTGACTTTTATAATTCGTTAACATTTTATGTACAATTCAAATTACTGCAAGTGGATTCCGATCAACTTTTAACATTATATGAAGATTGTATGGTTAACTAGCGTATATTCTTTTAACATTATATCAGTGTGTTATAGTTAACTTACGTAGACCCATTTTAGATTGTCGCCTGCCAAGACAACCGGTCACAGTGTAAATATTTGGTTAATTAAAGTTAATTCAAATAATGATAAATATGCATTAGGGAAGTATGCTTATAAATAACATTCATTGAACGCAACACGTGTATGTACACTTGTCGTATCCTTCACTTGCCGTTGAAGATTATGTAACCACGGCCGAAATTACGAACATTGATGTGTGGTAGTCATTCTCAGGTTTCAAATGTAATAATATATAGGTCCGTATGTAACACAATGATATGTAATAGCACGTGATAACATCGTGAGGTCACCATCAAGTGTCTCGTCGAGAACACTGCCCGTCAGTTCAGTTATTTTGAACGACTACGTTGCCACTTCAACTATAACCAACAGCTCAGAGGGTCGATTAAATATCGCTCTTTACGGACGCAACGCAATATTCGCACCTGTATAGCTTTTGATTGCTTTATGGTGTAATGGAATACGCACACTCAAGTGCAAGAGGTTGTGTGATGGGAACAAAATGGTTGTAAATATGCGCCCATCAAACTTCGGTACAAGTACATTTGCTTTGTCCGTTAATGTGCAGTAAATGTCAGAATTGTGGGGGGGAGGGGAGATAAATTCAGCTCCAACTGTGACTAGAAAAGCAACAATTATTTTCTCCGCACTTGCTTTGCACACAAGACAGCAACGGGTAATTGATTCATATGCACGGTATGTTCAGGGTTGTATGTTTACAACGCAGAGGTAACATGCAACCACTTCCATGTTCCACGCCTGACAAAAACGTGCGAGCGTTAGGCACGTATATTCTGGCAAGATATATTTTTAACTTGCGACATATATAGGCACCTGAGCTTTGATAATATCCTGGAACGGGAATCACATACATCAGAGCCTCTAAGTATAATGCACGGTTAATGGCGGATAGTCTTACCGTTGTCGAATTGTCTCAATGAAAGAACTCAAGAGTGAAAATGGCTGCGAACACTCTCCAACTTATATCTAATTTACAAAGAAGTATGCTAATTTATCAGCTGTAAGAAACTCGTAATTATATATTCGCACCAAACACTCTTCAACTTGTGACATCAGAAGTATATTTTCGTCATGCGGTAACTAGTACTGATCGTTAAATCCATCGCAACTTTACATATGAGGTAAGTCAAATCTGAATAAAGATTTTAACAAATACCCAACAACTTGTTCTAAGTTATTTCTTTAACTGACAATTTTTGTATGGTCTGTAGCTTTTATAGTTATTTTAAATGCCACACTCTTCCAGGATTGATATATTCATCATAAAGTACCTCACGCTATCATTTCGCCTGTAAGAATCATATTATTTATGCTAGTGGATAGAATTTGACTTAACATTAAAATAATTTTATATGGGACGCCCACTAACACATTGGCTGTAATAAACTTTGTTACAATTGGTGTTTTAGTTATTCATTACAGAGATCCAATATACAAGTCAGATTAGATATAAAATCAATTTAATACTTTCATTACGTTGCCTTGTGACTGTAAAAAGAATGTTTTTGGCTGTTTCCCACACACAAAACACAGACGTATGTGATACGCGTCTGTCTCTATGTATGCCTGTATGTCCGTTTCAGCAAGCTTGGCATTTGTGTAGTACTAAGCGAGGGGACTTAAATGTTACGTATTTCTTCAATTTAAGTGAATTTCTTTCCCTTCAAAATAGTGCCTATTTAATAATTTTTGGTGCTGTCATATTTTCAGGAACTATGTTGCCAAGTGAAAGCAATTTTTCAAGATCTACTGAACGGATTACAACAAAACTTTGTTGTTTCACTGTTATTCTTCCAATATTTCATACCAGATGTATTTATTTTCATGTATCTACAATTTTGTAAAATTGCCCGATATAAATAAATTGTAATATTTTAGGACTTAATAAACCGATTGTACACAATTGTGTAACGTTAACCCTACAAATGAATTAATTAATTAACATCAACAGTTAGAAAACAAAGCTCGTAATTTAAGCTGTAATTGCTTCCCTTGCATTCTAATTACTTAATCCCAAACGCTAAATTTGTAAAACAATTCCAACAAAGTGACCTTCAAACTGCCCACCGTTCCATACATATTATTAAATAGTAAGTTATTTGATCGTAACTGTGAGAAATTAATTGTATCCATCAGTTTTACGTTTACGTGTATGAATACTCATGCATAACAGATAAGCCTTCTTTCCTCAAAATGGGTGCAATTTAAGCCTAATATTTAAATCGTTTACATATATCTAGATGTACAAGATAATAATTTAGATTTTCCTCGCGCTATCTTCAAACATGGTGTATTTACAACAATAAAGACGTTGGATAATAAGGTTTATAAATATTACATTATTTTTTCTGTTTGAGCTGCAGTTATTGACATATATACATGTATTGAAAAGTATGTGTTCATATCGTGAAATATGTGAGATTGGGTGATACAATATATTTAAAAAATTTTAAGAACCACAATTTTTAAAAACGGAATACAGTATAAATAAAATTCATAAAACTAATGCCGCTGTATTTTTGTACCACGCGGATACGGAGAATAATGTTATTTCTGTGTAATGGTTCATTGGACATGATATATATTTTTAAATTACGCTGCTGTGTAACTTTTAACACGACACGAACAAAATACATAATATCGTGTCCCTGTACTTCTAAGTATGTGCGTACCGAGCTATGTTTAAAACCTAGAAAATTGGTAATTTAGATATCTTGTGTGATCCAAAATTGTTTAAATTGTCGCCGTTTCGATAGTAAGAACACTGCATACACTAAATACATAATCCTCAAATTAAGTTAACTCCATGTGTGTTCTGAGTTTAATGAAACTATCGATAATGTTTTCTTATATCGTGTAATCATAATATATATAATGGTCGACATTTATAAAATACGAACAGGACATGAACAAAAACGTATAACACAAGCTAAGTACTATGTGTGTACCGAGTATGAAGCAGTTATAAGAAATGTTTGCTCAGATATATTGTGTGATCAAAATATATTTAATCAGCTGCCATTAAAAAGGTGCGGACAAAGTAATTCAAAGTCAACTTATAAGTCATATATGTGTACCAATTTTTTATGAAAATGTGAAAAAAAAATATTTTTTCTTATATTTTTATGTTTGGGAAAATGTTTAAATACACGCCAATTTAAAAATATGAACACGAATATAATAAAATACATAAAAGTCAAGACAGCTTACGAATTAGTAAATGCTTACAACTTACATGAAATAAACAAAGTAAAGATGGCGGCAACATCAGTTTGTAAATATAAACGTGCTGGAATTTAAAGGTAATAACTTGTAACAAATATATGTATGTATTATTGTTGCATGTCCACGTGTAAAAGTGATACTAAATGGCCGAAATAAAATTAAAAATTAATTCTAGGTGTGCTTGTTGCCTGAATGTCTCGTGTATAACTTGCCCTTGTTCTGTTCGACGTCAAAATGGCCAGTAGATGTACGCCGTGTGGAACAAAAGTAAAAAATTCAAGCTCAAAAATAACTTTAAAAACGTGGTGTCGTTTCCCTTTTAGTCATAAATAAATGCAATTAAGGTAAGTTATGGTAGTCTTTGCAGTGCTGCTTTTATATAATTTAAATTAGTGCATATTTAAGTGATTTCAATGATAATTTTCTCAATAAATGTATGCGAATGTAAGTATGGCTCAAGTGAAGAGTATTTACTGAACAGTAGCGTGTCGTTACTAAGTGTAAGACCAGATAATATTATGTCAACGCTCGCAGCCTAAGAAACCAACTTGAAGAAACTGAGAACCTCTTAAACATGTGCACAAACGTTGATGAAGTTGTAATAGCAGAAAATTGGCTGACATAAAATGAAGAAATATATTTCAATATGTCACTGTTTACGTGTCATTGCATCATCAGAGAACAGTGAGACAACTGAGACCCTTCTGTGTCCAAATCATGGTCACAGAAAAGCGACAGCAGTAACACTGGACGTAACACCACTCCCCTGGTCTTTTCCTTAGTTCTCCACACTATTTATGACCTAAGAAGTGTAAACAAAGCTAGATCTTTTGATGAACCTTTCTGGTATGTGTTCCTAACTTCAGAATAAAATATAACATGTTTTAGAACAGAAAAGATCAAATGATTACATTTAAATATTTATTTAATATTCTCTTTTTTTCTTTCTAAATAATGCAAAATTGCTATACAAAGTTTTCACAATAAATATTTGATATTCAAGTACATTATAAATATAACCTTTCAGATACTGAAGATACAAAAATATATGAAAATCACACAGGAAATATATATTATGCCT
>PNEQ01032739.1:0-31978 GCA_003012365.1 Medauroidea extradentata
AATATGGACCATTTGCCGAGGTGCAGAAAAACAACTGTATTTCTGTTTATCACTTGTATATTATGTAAGTGTTGTATATCAGGAGAAAGCACATTAACCGTGGAATATTTTGGGATGTTTAGATTTTTTTTGCATTTCAGTCAATTGACTTACAGAGACAATTAGTCAAAACGGTCCAATATAGGCTACTCTCCCCTATGTGTATTAAATAAACGAATTAAGGAGGAATTTAAGTATAATTTGTCCGTAAGAAACTGATAGTTACTGAATAATAATGTATTTGTGGCTCCTGTTCAAATTTCTCTGAAAATTGTCACAAACACTATTTTTAAGTAAGTGACTTTAACAGAGGATCTGACTATTTCAGAGCTTCATAAATATGTATCTTGATCTCGCACTCAGAAGCAGTTTCGGACAACTGATAGTATGTTACTAGTTTTCAGGTAAACCTTTGTCTTTTTTTTCTGCGGAGTTCGGTTGCAACATTTACAATTAAACTGTCAAAAGGGACAGTCTACAGCTGAGGACGCAACTTCCTGTGTCACTTCTATATTTCATGTGAATGCTACACATTTGTGTGACGCAGGTGAACGCGTGTGCGAAAGCCTGCCAAACTCTTTATCCTCATCTAGGCATCGTGTTTCCATTTGCAGCAGGGGATGTTTTAATCTCGTTTGAAGTGGAATTTTTTTACTGTAATAACGATTCTTATCGATCAGCTTTCGGAATTAAAGGCGATATGTCAGCATCGCGGGCATACGGTTTAAATTTGTATCAGTTTTGGCTTTATAATTGTATCTCTGCCCATCGTTGTGCACTTATGAGCTATTATCCGTAATCGCAGGCTTGGGAAGGGCGGTATTTCGAATTAGATTTAGGAAAACGATTCCAGTCTTATTTTTCCTTTTGATGTGTACTCTAGCAATTGACAGTGACTGCATATACATTCTATTGAAGTGGATACATTTATGCACTAAAATTACTATATCAATTATGTAAAGGCTAAGATAAGCACATGTAATAAAACTATGCGAAATACAAATTATGTTATTTCATATTAAACAAAAACGTAAGCAGACCAAAAATTCGTTGAACAAATGCGTCAGATGGAGGCTGGAGTCTCTCAAATTCGCCCCCCCCCTCGATTTTGCACAAAATTATGATTGCTATTTAATCTGTTCCAAAACCTATTACCGTAAGGCGGGGTAACATTACACTATAATTATTTCTTTAAAATAACTGTTAGCATCCTCTTAAAGGGATTAAAATTTCACAGTACACATCAGTCATAAACGACATTACTTTACTGTAAGTAGTGTTTTAGAATTTGTATTTAAAATGAAATTAACGGGGTGTTGCAAAGTTACTCAGGGGGGTGCAAAGTAACCTCACTTTAGGTACTTAAAAATAATATTGCATCCTCTTCATAGGTTTGAATCTTTATATGCTAATACGTGTTAACCATTCATATTTGTAAAGACGATGTAGGCTTATAACAGAAGTCACATTTCCTGCGATGTCACTCTTAAAAGTATTCTTGGCTATCAGAGACCACTTTTTGACAGTTACGATGGCCACTCTTGTCATTCAACGAGTTAAATTGCTTAAAAAATATTGTCTTTATAATGTTCCAGTGCAATGTACGTGTTAGGTTTCATTTAGATTATCTCTCGTAGCTGTTAAAACAAGAAGTTAATGGGAAGCTGAATTTTTACTTAACAAAACTATCTTTTTTCATGTATAATACGAATATTCATGATGTTGAGTAATCCACAAATACGAACTCACAGTATAAATTTGTAACTTAAATTATGTTGGAAATGCTCATCTGTAAACAGATGCGAGGATATTAGCGTACGGGAAAAAATAATATCTAATATCTAGAAAACTAGTGGAACGGAACACGTGGAGTAAGGTTATTCGCAGATGCTGACTGAACCACATGAATCCGTGACCGAAATAAAGCAGAAGTAACTATTTAGTAAAAAGTCGTGTGAGGCTCTGAGTTAAGCTCTTAAGATTTTCAATTTGTGGGGACAGCGTTGGTATATCTGGAATTTGCAATGGTGTAGCTTGGTCGTTTTAGGTTAGAAAGAAAATGTGTTTCTTATGGGAGAGTTTGGCACAGGGAATATTTCTGCCGCCATTTCGCTATAGCTAAGGGACCAGAAAAATATGAAGCCGTAGTAAAACTAAACTTAAATAGGTTTGGAAATGACAGAAGTAATTTAACTTCGTTTGAAATGGAAAAGAAACCAATTTCGCGTTTTAAATTATCAACATAATGCAACTTAACATTCAGGGAAGGATATCAGCGCTCAAGCGGCAGAAATCTTCCCTGTGCCAAACTTTTAACATTGATCTTTCTAGCCTGTAGTAGAATCAACCTTAATGGACGACTTGAAAAGAGGCGGAGCTTCAGTCTGGTGTGGGATACAATTCCTACCTCCATGGTTCCATGGTTACCGCAACTAAACATAACCTGCATTTTCAGGTAAACATTGATCTTATACATTTACGTATCTTAACCATGATATTGAAACTAATATTTTCTACACTTGCGTACAAGTCTATGAGCATACGAAATGTTTTGGTTTCTGCCATCACCAACTAACAAATTAGCATGTTTGTAAACAAGCTTTGTTTCCCACAGAACTCTCCCCCTGCGGTGTGACGTCAGAGGGCGTGTACCTCAAGTCGTCCATTGTGTTCCGAGGGGTGCGATATTAGCTCAGACTATGCGTTCTGAGCCAGTGGATTTTGTGTTGCAGAGACCGAAGTGTGTTACTGGAGAATTCGTACTTCGCTTCTTGTACGCTGCTGGCTGTGGAGTGTACCTGTCTCTTCCAGTTGAATGGTTCCACAGACAATTCACTGTTGTGGTTAGTCATTTATGAGTACCACACAGACGAACTGATCCGTCATTGTAAAACAAAGATATTGATATAAACGCGTGTTACGTGTACTATTAATTTATAACGTGCTTTCTCTTGTATCTTGCTTAGTTTGCTATTTATTAACTTTCCTTATTGGGCAGATTCTGTATACTACTCGACCACGACAACTAGTCCCGTGGGGAAAATGCGAACTACCGCTGTGTTGTCCTTTACTTCCACGTGCAACTGATGTGGCGCAGCACAGCACAGGCCATAATAATGTGTTACAGGCAGCTGGCTCGGGTTTCCACCGCTACGTCTCCACTGACCGTGTGCCATGAACTCATGTCAGGTGCAGTACATTTCCCCTACCTGTGACGTGTCTATTTACTACTAGCGCCACGCTTCTTACGCTCCCGCACGGGAGGACTAGTTGTCGTGGTCGAGTAGTGGACGTTTATTTTCTTCTAAAAACATACTTGACTCTCTGTTGCTTGACTTAACTTTGTGTAGTTTTCAAAAGTCAGTTGGCAGGCGCCCTGGAGACGCGGTTCTCATTCACCTTTTTGTGCGTTAGCGTGAGTTCGATTCATGTACGCAGTCTCGTTTCACTAATTGGAAATTTGTGATATTTTGAAATGACAATCACGAATCAGCAATGGCAATGTAAATGGACGATTTGAAAAGAGGCGGAGCTCCAGTCAGGTGTGGGAAACAATTCCTATCTCCATGGATACCGCAGTCGAACATAACCTTCATTTAGCTGTTTGGCGTCAAATGTCCCGGATGAGATGTACGTCAAGAAAATTGATTATTTGTTTGGAATTTGCTGTTTTTTCGGGCAAACATTAATCTTATGTATTTGCGTATCTTAACCATGAAGTAGAAACTACTACTTTTTTTTATCCTTGCGTGCAAATCTATGAATGCGCAACATTTTTGCTTTCTGCAATTACCAACTAACAAATCAGCATGTTTGTAAACAAGCTTTGTTTCCCACAGTACTTTTCCCCTGCGGTGACGTCAGGGGGCGTGTACTTCAAGTCGTCCATTCGACTACCTGCGGATAACATCATGCTAGTACAACCCACGCTGAGGAAACACCCTGGTTTTGGGAACGCAGCTGGGATCGCTTTACGCGATTGGATGTTTAAAAATGAAAATTGCACGAACATTAACGTTCCCGTGTAAATTTTGTCAGGAAATACATTTTTCATTTTTCCTATCCTCGTGATTTTAAACAAATTGCTTCCTCCGGCAGCGCTCCAGCTAAGCCCTTTCTTCAAAAGAAGACCAGGCCTGTGCAATCTCTGCAGTGTTCAGTTCAGCCCTCGACGATAATTCATCACGGTGCGATTGTCGGACTATCGACGGCCGATATTTAATCAACGCGTCTCGGCGCTTGTCGGCGCCGCGGGGAAGACACGTGACTAATGCGCCGGAGCATGCCTGTCGTGGGGACCTCGGGGCTGGGTGACAGCGCCCGCCTCGCCGAGCCAGTCATCTGCATCGCGGGTTAAATAATGCCGCCCATATTTTCTTTGTCAGCCTCTGTCGCTGTCCTCGCAGTGGTTGGAGTCCCCGAGCAGGGTGATGCAGTGCGCGCCGCAGCCGAGTTTCTCTGGACTTCATTTCTAAGCGTGCTCGTTGTAGCCAGGGACATTCATCCTCGGGTCCACGCCGGCCCGACTGTTAAAATGACAGCTTAAAACAGTCAGTTGCAAGCACATACACCTTTGTCGCAAAAAAAAAAATTGCGTACACCGGAATATAAACGTTTCTGTATAGTAGCAGACGATTATTTTAAAGAATTTTGGTGACTAACAAATTAACAATGGACACTAAAGAAAATGTCTCAATGGGCTACTTGGCTCCTGATGGGATAGATCCATAATTTATGCATGCGTCATGAAAATATACTGTGACAACTTTCATGTCTTTCCAGGCGAAGTCCATTGTTATAATGAGTTTTATTCACTTTGTGAAATTTTGCGAACTTCAGTCCTATCATATAGTCATAATAGGTAATGCCGCACTTAGGCGCTAATAAAAGAGAAATACAGAATTAGAAGAAGAAGTAAATGCAGCATTGGAATGTGCGATGACGGGGAGGCAGGAATAATTCGAGAAATAATAATTTTCCCGTTACGTACATACAGTTTTCATCTATAAGGAAACTTGTTCAAACACTAACACTCAGTTGAGGGTCGGTTTTCAACCTCGAAAGTATCAGGTTCGATACTCAGTATCACCCCCGATTTATTTTTGTTTTTAATTCGAAATAAATATCTATGTACAGAAAAACAAATTTCTTGTTTGTCAACAGTATGTTAAATTTTTGGGCAACAACATAAGAAAAACAAATAATTTGGTTTCAACAACAAAACTATTTAATTAGATAATTTGAGTCAAGCAAACATAACTATTCCCTTTTATCACACTGTAGCCCTTCACCACGAAGGATTCACGCTGATTCCCAAGCCATCGAAGACGGACATTTTTTCGCTTGTATTCTCAATAAGGTTAGAGTAGCGAACGAACTATTGTGGTGAAGCAATTTTTTTTTTTTTTTTTTTTTTTTTTTTTTTTTTTTTTTTTTTTTTTTTTTTTTTTTTTTTTTTTTTTTTTTTTTTTTTTTTTTTTTTTTTTAGGATTTTCGATTTCCGTCAGATATAGGTATTCTCTTCCCACCTAACCCCCTATTTTCTTATATCTTTAAATATTTGGATTATCCACAGAGACGGATTTTTCTGCCTCTCTATTGAGAGCCGACGTATTTCTCTTATACGCCCGGCCTGAAAGTGGGAATAGTGTACGGATTTATTTTCACTATAACATATTTGTAACCACGAACATAAAATAGATCGCAGGCTTTCGCGGCCGTTGTCTGCATTTTCTTGGCTCACACCCACAAGCCAAGAAAATACGAACATAAAATTATTAGGTAACTAATGTACGCTTATTCAATAACTACACACATTCTTGACTATTACAAACTGATAGTTGTTGATATAAAAAATCGTATTAAACGTAGCGTAGGCTGTATTAATACATGTGCACACTCCGCAGGCGTATTACACATTAAAAATAATACGAATACCTACATACGACATATAGTCTAAGGTGTATCTCAAGGGCGGTCACTTTGAAGTAAGGGAACTTTGTATTGTAAATGTATTTTTAGCAAAAAGTATGAACAAATTAACCGGTTATTACAGAAAAAAAAACATTTTATCGCATTATAAGAGTAGCAATACTTATTATACTGGGAATAAAATTTTATTTAGTGTTTCTCATCATGCATCCCGTTAAATTATCAATTTGATCGTTTCGCCTGACTCTTTGCTGTTACTTTGGTCATATGTTTTTGCTAAAAAAGCAGTTACCTGGTATTATTGCTCGTACTTCAAATAAACATACCGCCATTTCGACTAATACGATTTTCCTGGACAGTGTACGATTTCGTGCCTTGTTCTCCTGTAATGCCTTGGTGCTTTTTGTTCGAATACAATGGAAAAGGTCTTGTTTAATTTTGTGTATATTCTGGCGAGAGTTTATTATACGACACATGTGTGATGTAGCGTCAGTAGTATATGTACACTGGTAATATTTCAATACAACAAACTGTCTCTAACAGAACTACCTTCGTAAACATATTATCTATTTTTCTTTGGTATTAAACGGTTTTGTATCGTGGTTGCTAAAACATACGTTGCGCAGTGATTGACAGAGGAAATTTCTGCGCTCGAGAAACGCCGAAGGGAAGAGAGTCGATAGATAAAAAACACTGGACCACGAACATTTTGAAGGTGGTAGCAACGGAGTTTAAAAATTCAGCGGTAGTGGCAGAATCTCCGGAATCTCTAAGCTCTTGAAAATTTATTCCAGTGCCGTTTTATCTTTCATAAATACAGTTTTGCTTAAAAATCACGCAGCTACACTGTGAAAACGTCAAACATTTCAAAATAAGTTTTATGTGTGAATTTTGTAAGTTATGAATTTGTGAATTAACTACAACTGTTTACGTAAACGAACGTTGGCTTACCGAACTTTGATTTGGCAAGTAACAGAAATAATTCTTACAAATTTTTATTGCTGTGTCAAAGTATTACTATGGGTTACTCATTAAAGAACTTGAAACAAATACGCTCTTTGTGCATGGTGGTACGAGCAATCAGAGCACTCTGCAAATTTGCAACTAAACATACAAGAAATGCTTTGAATGAAGGAAAATCAACCAAGATTAGTTCATTTTTTAGTATTGTGCAAAGTGACTATTACTGTGTGATAAAAGTTGTGTTACTTTTACGTCCTTCATTGTCGAACATAACCTACCAGTATCAATAGCAGATCATGCTGGGCCTTTATGCTGGAAAATGTTCACGAAGAAAGAAGAAGTTAAGAGGCAGTTCCAGTCTTTCAGGCGCATGTATGTAACCCGCATTAACCCCATATAAATCAAGGCTAATTTTACCTTCACAATAACAATACGAGTATTACACATATTAAAGTTAGCTTCGCGTTTTCTAAGAGACACAGTCGTTCTTATTTTCGTTGCGTTCGCCGAAGTTAAGTATAAAAATGGTAGACTATACATTTTTACAAAACTTTTTTTTATTAGGTTTTTAATGTATCCGTTTGTTACACTAGATTTTGCAGAACACAGCGAAAATAAGTACGATTGTGTCTTTCATGTAGCGCGAAGAAAATGCTGATATGTGTAATACTCTAATTGCTATAGCGAAGGTAATGTTAACCTTGATTTATATATGGGGTTAATGCGGGTTGCATACATGCGCCTGAAACACTAGAACGGCCTCTTGCGAGCGTGACAAAACCATCGTAATAATTAGTTTAGTGGCAGGGTAGCATCAAAGTAAACTAGCTAGTGTATTGAAAATTGTTCCTTGTTTCTTTTGCAGCTGGCGGCTGTAATGACTATTCAAAGCTATACCCAGTTGTGACTTGTTTTGATGCTGAAGATGCACAAGTTAAGGCTGCTCTGCAGTGAAAAATTAGTAATTTTATAGTAGTACCAAATACTGTCCAACTCTCACACATTACTTTAATAGTAATATCTGTTCCGTAGTTTTCGTACAAGCGCATGTCTAAGTATCGATTTGACTATTTTTGTAACTTGCCCAAAGTAAAAACTAATAAAATTATACGAATAAAATAATTTGGAATGAAAGTAAATGCATTAAGCTACAGAATGACACCTTTGTTATTTCATGTCCAATTTTTTGAATTTTCTCAATGTACATAATATTGCAATATCTTAGAGGGCCTGTATTTTTTAACAGTCATTTAACGCGAAATAACAGACGTGTCATTCTATACTTGAATGCACTTACTTTAACTCAAATTTATTTCATTCGTATCGTTTGAATAGTTCTTACTTTGGGCAAGTTGCAAAAATATTCAAATCGTTACTTTGACATGCACTTGTACGAAAACTATTATAACGAAATATATTTTATTTATGGGAAACTAGTTTTAAAATAATGTATATGAGTTGGTCAGTGTTTGGTACAGTTATAAAATTACGAATTATTTTTTGGCGCAAAGCGCTTGCAACTGTACTAATGGAAGGTGGTGCAATGGGAAACTATATTTACCAAATGGTGCTCGATACTGTGAAAAGATTTTGCATACCTGTTAAGAATTTCATTGAACTTAGTTCTGAGAATGCATATGATTTGACTGGCCAATATAATGAAAACATTTATTGGCTTGTGATTTTCATGCCATTTATTTAAATTTAACAGTTAACTTATTACGTGTTACTGTTATCTGGATAAAAAGGGAGTCTTCTAGCGACCTGAAAGCCTGGAAATTATCAGGGAATTTTGCATGTCTAGGAAAAGTCAGAGAATTAAAAAAAACCACGGAAGTGTTTTGTGCGAAATATACACAATACCGTTTATGTTTCTAGATTCAGCCTGCCACGTGGTCTTTCATTAATGCCATTTACTTTGTATGTGTGTGAGGGAGAGAGAGAGAGAGAGAGAGAGAGAGAGAGAGAGATAGAGGCTGGAGCGGAGCATGGGGGTTATTATCTGCTGTATGATAATTATACTGCTTTTAATTTTGATAAGTCGGTAGGTAGGTGGACTAGAACTTTGGACGTGTAAATTGCGTATTCATATATTCTTAATTTTCCACTAGGAATACACGTACGGACTTTGTACGTGTATTTAAAAAAACATCCTGTAATCCCTACATAGGTAATCATAACGAAATCCGCCAGTTAAAACGTTCAGTGTATATTTAGAAATGTCCATTCATAAACATAATCTTTTAATTCTAGCATGTACTTAGAAGAAAATCTATTCGGAAAAATATTGTTGAATGCTACTGGTACTGAATATTTGCGTTTGACAACAATTAAAGTGGATAAATGCCGTCAACGACACAACAGTAGTGACTGTGCCTTACTTCATACTAACTTAACACCAAGATCATAAACAGTTTCAAGCAGAGAAGTTGGAACAGTTCGAAGTTGAGGAATCGATCACACCTCCGCTCCCCTACACACACACACTTGTGATACGCAGCGACAATGGCACAGGCCTTGGCTTTGGTCCAAGCACTTTGAGCTAAGTGGAAAACACGGCCATAAACATCTGCGAACTCAAATTACGCGCGTTTCTGCTCTTGAAATTCCTCATTTCCTCCATCCTAGTGACAACCCCTTTTACTGCGAGAACGTAGCGCCTCTCCCGAGACTGTTTGTGCAGTCGCCTTTCTATGACACTCCAGCGGTTTCGGCTCTGGCTCGAACTGACTAGACACTGAATAGTGGATTAGCTACTTGAGGCCTCGCTCCCTAGTTTAGCAGTGCTTTCGAAAATATTTTTTGTAACACTAATTAATACATATATCAAAAATTCCTTTGGCGGTTTTAACACTTATATATCAACGTTTTTACATGAATTTTTCTGTTGCAATACACCAAACTGATTTTTAGATTTTTGCACCCGAAATAGTACACATTTTGTTGTGAAAATAATCCAAAATGAAACAAAATAATTTTTTTCCTCGCAAACGATACATTATTAAAAAAAACCTTCTGGCAAAATTGTGTATCGTATGACAGTACACGGTCTCAAATTTTTTCAAAGGCATTTGGTTAAAAAATATTTCAGTTATTTGCAATTGTTTGAAATAAACGGGAGATCATGGCCTTAAGGCGGCCGCCTACCTCACGCTTCAAATTCGTTGCAGTGAGTTACGGCTATTATTATTTTTTGACGAAACTACTTAACGAAAAATATATTTGTTTGTCTACGAAAATAACACACACTTCAAACAATGTCGCTATAGTTTTATAAATTCGGCACGTTAATTATAAACATAATTTTCGGGCCCCTCAAAATTGCCAAAAATGGGGTTTCCAGACTGTCGTTTATGGAAAAATAACAACCGGATTCGAAAAACACGATTATAGAAACAAGCGTTAGACTTTGAACTCTACTACACACAAATAAAATAATGTGGTCACAGCTTAGTGCCCCTTAAGGAAAAGGATAATAGTAAAGGGTTGTACACCAGCTGAGTAGCTTGCGCGGAGAGGCGATAATGCACTACACACAAACGCAGCCTATCTAGGTAGGCCCCAACGTTTCCGCTCACAAATATGCAACCGAAAGTCAATTAAGTTTTTTTTGACCAAACTACGAAGTATCGTTCGAATATACCACGTTAGTAAATCTCGATAACAATGTCCATAATCATCACGGGGCTAGGCAGTCTTAATACTTCCTTTAAAATGATTTCCGTAGAACTATGGCTGTTGTTGGGGTTAAGGTTTTTGAACACGACATATAAATACAAGGTAACCTAGTCATAGTAGGTAAATGTTTACGTGTACTATGGTGACTGAAGTAATTACAAGAGGAAATCCCAGTTACTAAGAATTAACCTTCTTTATTTTTTTGTTATCTTAAATGGTAGCTGAATTTGTTGCATGCCATAAAAGTTTATACGTACTTGTAATATGAACAGATAACATATTACGGCGCTCAACCGGGTGATGCGAGTACCAAATCTTTAGAAAGCGGCAACGGATGAACGCTTATTCATGTTTGCATTTTTGCATGGTAGCTTACATAACAATATTCTACAGCAAATGTGTGGTTCCAAATATATTTCATTATAACTGTAAAACGTAGAAAATGACAAAAATCGCGAATACTTAGGTAAATATCACGAAAAATCCAAACCAAGCGATAAATCTTATTTTAAAAATTCAAGCAAAAGTCGTTTTGCCTAAACAACTAACGTAGTGCTTTGTGGAACTAAGAGTAAGATAGTGAGTTAACAGTTGCACTCGAAGACACATACTCTTAATTTTTTATCCACATTTTAATTCCTGTATCAATATTTTCCTCATCTCAGAGCAGAAAATGTTTTTATCTGTCCGGAAGCGATGAAGTAAAAGGAGCCCAAGCCTTGCTGAATATAATTTGACTTGTTCTCAGCAGTTCCGGAACAGGCAGCAGCCTAAGGGGGGGGGGGGTGTTAGACAATTTTATTGTATTTTCAGTTCTAGAGCCATAACATATATTTGAATTGTATTATCAAAATGTTTTCTTCTACAAAGCATAGATATTTTGTTGGTAAACTGCTTGACGTAGATAATAATGCAATCTTTCATTAATTTGCCACGCACAATCATTGCAAGAGAATTATGTATTAACTTTCAAAAATTCTCTCGCAATGATTCTACATGACACATTAATGAAAGTTTCCATTATTGTTCATGTCGAGCAGTTTACCAAGAATGTATCCTATGCTTTGCCGAAGAGAAAATTTTGATAATACATTTTGAATAAATGTTATGACTCAAAAACCGAAAATTCAATAAAATTGTTTAACTCTCCCCCTTTAGCGCGCCGCCCACCACACTCTTCAAATGCGTTGTAACATGCGAGGAAATAAGATTTTTTTAAAGTTATTAAACATGTTTCAATTGATTCAATGTACAAACAGAAAACACACTTTAGACAAGGACGGAATATCATTGTTAAGTCACCATGATAGTACTGTTTCGAAGTCCTCCAACATTGCTGACAACGACCTTTTCTGACTGTCGTACTTCAAAATGTACTTACCGGATATATGGAAAATTCAGATTCGCAGGGTAAACTTTGCTACAGACTTTTCACCAATAACATTATATGGTCATCGTGTACCGGCAGGGATCTTGCGCGTTAGTTCAGCGCTTGGCTCCACGGCTTGGCTCGTTGTGGCGATGAGGCATTTGATATCCGCTTAAAGGTCGCCCTTACAGCTTCGTAATTTTTGATCCTGTAATGCGGAGGTAGGTGGCGCTCTAAGGACGAGGTTTCTAGCGCCGGTGAGTAGGACAGAAAGAGAGGATGGAGAAAGATGAAAAGTTAGCCGGGTAAACGGGAGTGCTCCGAAAAAAAAAACCGCCATAGTCAACGTTTCTCACATGCGAATATCTGGAGCGACTGCATCAGGAATCGAACCCGATTCGCTGTGGCGGGAGCTGAGTAGTATGTGTACTACACCACAGCGTACTGAAATAACCCGTTTAAACTACTGTGTAAAGTATTGATACGCGTACCAAGGGCGAAGTATTGGTTAAACGTGTACTTCATCAGATAGGGTTTAGGTTAGTTCCGAAATCTAGGTAACAATTGCTGTCGTGAAAAACTTATAAAATAAGTCCTCCTAGCATGAACTCTTGATATTTTAGAATACTTCAACATATATAAGTACATTTTTTAACACAGTTAATTAGAATTTGAATCTCGCTAACTGAAACCTTTACGTTCACTAATAGATTTCTAAAAAGCCTTCTACTGCAAAATTTAAGCTTAATTAAGATGCATAAAATTTTAATTTCCAATTTAAGACTAAATCTCTTACAGCTAGAGAAAATTATTTCAAAATTTCTCTCTGCAGAAACGAGTAATTAACTGAAACGAGGAAATAATTTCAGCAAGGACGGTATCCTTTGAGAATAAAGACGGGAGGTATAAATGTGTACGTACAAACGCAAATTAGTTTTTCTGAACAGAACCTAGAAACAAGACTTTTTTTCTCCACCCTCGCCTGACCCTTTGCTTAATACGACTTCAGATTTTAGGCATGAGGGATTTTCAGTCTACTTACACCATTGTTGGACGACGTACAGAGGAGAATTTTAACACAAAAGCTGGACAAATATAAAAAAAAAAATCTAGAAAAGCAAGGGGGTTGTTATCATTTGACAGCTGACATTCGAGACGACATGCTACAGCCCAGAGGACCCTTGGTTCACTTCCGGTGTTGTGCGTAAGATGTTGCAAGCTGCCTCCGTTCTCACGGCGATGTTCATATTACTTCTGTTTCTCTATGGAAGTTACTGGAGGAGTGGTGAAGAAAATTTGATTGTATTTGTACCAAGCACACATTCTATGCTAACTTTTTTTTTACTCTGATTGATTCTGTGTTGTTAATTTACTTTTATTTTTATACACGTGATTAACAGTAAAAACATCTTTTACATTTTTGATAAGAGTTTTTTTATGAAATTTCACGCTCATTTGGGGTAGTTTTAATTTGATTAGGATATTTAGTTACTAAAGGCATTGAAATTAAACATGCCTGCAAAAATACAAGAGAAGATATTTTTGACCTGTTTTTATGTAGAACATCACGTCCTGATGTCAGACTGTCTGCCACACTCTGAACAATGGCATGAAATGAAGCCCTGCAATGGAGAAAATATGGACTGGTATGGTGGGGGAGGGGGGGGCAGGAGTACCCCGAGAAAATACGCAGGCCAACGGCAAATGCCGCAAACATTTCCACTTGAGAGAAATACGCGGACGACTTTACCGGTAATTTAGAGAGGATCGCCTTGATGGGAGGCTGGTGGCCTGGTCACAGCGCCAACTACGGTGTCATTTAAATGAAACTGTTACATTTAAATGCACAGTACGTTTATTGTCTAAGATATGTTCCGTATTTTTGTTGTTCAATTGATTTTTTGTTTATATTTGAATGTACGTAGTCCGTTAAAAATTAAATTATCATCACGCTGCTAATAAACTTTAACGGCACCTAAAGCACTTAAAAATATCATTAAAAAATAGAAACTGTTGGGTAACGTTTTAAAACTACACAATTACGTAATGCTTAGATAAAAGTTGATATTTCAACTACAGTTTTCAAGCTTCACAAGAATACATAACACAACATTAAATTTTTTGTTACATCATTTTATGCCGACTGGGTAATATGACGTTGATTCGCATTCTGGATAAAAATTCACACCTTAAAAAATGACGCAACAATTTACGACTTAGGGATGCTACCAAGACAGACAGCATTTGTGTACATGTACGTTTGTGACAAAATTAGACAGAGATAATAGCGAGGATTGTAGAGAGTAGCTATTGAAAAAAACTCACACAACAGTTTATATCGTTTGCAGTGTAATAAAATTGTTGGGTTATTAACTTAGGTTAAATCTTTATGCATAAATTATCTGTTGCACGCGCCGCACCTTTTAAGTTTTTTTTTTTTTTTTTTTTTTAATTTTACAAGTATATTCATAATGTATAAAAAATTCGCAATCACAAATTTTCAGAACAATCTACGTGGGGTTAGGATTCTGTATGGGGTTATAAATCTGTATGAGGCTAGGAGAAATCATTCAGTTGAAAAACGCAGTGGGTTGAGTTTTTCGTATCGAAATCATTTTTTACGTACAACGATATAGTATGAATAAAAATTATTTGTATGTTTAAAAAAGTATTGAATTTTTAAAATTTTTATTTTTAGTTTTAGCATTTTTTTAAATTCAAATGATTTTTATTTTTTATTTTTATGAGCATGACATTGTAGCGTGTAATGTCTTTATCCACTGTGATTTTTTTTCAGTTTGGTATATCAGTTGCTTTTAGTGTAGTTAAAACGGTAACAAGCAAAATATGACTTTAACAAGCCATTACGCGAAAACTATGAGAGATAAAAAAATTTCATAAGAGCAAAATTTAGTCACATTTTGTGTCTAAAATAATAAAAAAATATCTGCTACATTTAAAAAATTAAAAATGGTGATGAAAATTGCGGTAGCCGCACCCTTAATCTGTTTTCCCGTGTTTGATTCCCAACTCCGGCTATCCTATTTTTGGTTTTGCCGAAATCGAGGCGAATGCTTAACGTGAGCCACGGCTTTCTTCTTTCTTAGTTCCTGTTCTTGTGTAGAACCGGATAAACCATCCTTAATGACCTAGCTATCGAAGAGACATTAAACCCAATAAAATGGAATAAGTAAATGTAAACATTTTCTTGGTCCTTCCTGCAATATTTTTACGTCGCCTCTGAAATTTCGAAAAACTTATATTTTACTAATTGCTTTAGGTAGTAATTAAAATACGTGGAGATTTAAAAGTTTGTTTCTTTTTCGACTGCAAAAGTTAATATTAGTGACACAGTGAAGTCTGTCAACAATGATAGAATGATATGCAGATAATTCAGTACCGTAAACCGGGGTTACTTTGATCGTGTTCGGGGTTACTTTGACCATTCAAAATATTAGTTTAAAAATTTTATGTCAAATAAACAGATAATCTGAGCCGAGTATTTAAAATAATTTATTTAATCCTTATATTTAATGTTCGAAACTTTCGTCACTAAACGACAAAAATACCAAAATTTTGAGCGGTCAAAATTACCCCACAAGGTCAAAGTAACCCCGGTTTACGGTAACTTAATATAACGCGAAAGGCACGTGAACTACTGTTCATTGTCAACTCTACGAGGAAATAATTTCCTATGGACCAAGAAACTGTAAAAATTAAAAAAGCTATTGAAGTACTGAAAATTTTATCGGATAGAAATCTAACTTTCTTCATAAGTGAGAGTGAAGTAAAAGTCCCCTTGCCTGGTTCTGTTAGCTCTTCGCAATATCATACTTTCAATCTTGGATTATCTTTCATCAAATATCATTTCTCGAAATGTTATTTCTGTAGACTGCTCCGGTTGCGCTCTGTAACGTCGTGATCCAGTACGTCTCGGCAGAGGCCGACTTTCGCAGTTTTTCGTCTCGCAAGACGCCGTCCAAAGAGACAGCGGGGGGAAAAAAACTCGAAAGAGATGAAGAAAAAAATAGCGACCGGAAACCGAAGTCGTACGAGCTCAGGTATAAAAAGAGAGGTCGGGCATTATTCGCGAGGAGCAGACATAAATAGTGATTACATCAAGAGCAGCGCGCGGGCCCAGCTTGCCGACTGAGACGAAGGTCTGAGGATTACTGGCGAGGTGAAACAAAGAGAGAAAGAGAACAATAGGTCTGGAGAGGACTCGCAATAAGGAGTTAGTGGAGTGGTAAACGTGGAGGGTTGGCAAGACGTCAGGCCACAGGGTGAGTTTTGGAAAACTTCCCCTGCTCTCTCTCTCTCTGTCTCTGTCTCCCTCCTCAGCGGCGAGTACCATCCCCACCTCCTCTCTCTCACGTTCCCCAGCTTCCTCACTTCCTCGAGTCTCTTCACAAACTCACAAACCAGCCGCAATCAACTTGTCGCCAGTGTGACGTCATCAAAATAACGCCCGAGGAAAGGATGGTTGGCGGAGGCATCGCCGTCGTCCTTCCAAGTTCCACCTCTTCAGTGCCAAGCCCCGGGGCGTTAGACTAAGGATTTTTCTACTACTTAGGGCAGGAAAATTTTGCTAATTCAGTGACCTACATGTTAGAATCTGGTCGGGGTTTCACTATACACATGATAGTTGATTGAATCAACTATCCTATGTATACTCAAACCCCGACCGTTTGTCCACTAGCTGCTACTCAGTGCAACAGTAGACAGTAAACTAACAAGACGGGGCTCGAGTGTGCATAGGACAATGGATTCTAGCATGTAGGTTATTGAATTATCTTAATTTGCCTGCCCGTACAGAAACAAAATGTGCTTTATTATGAGAGAGTTTGGCATAGGGAAAGTTTAGCCGCTATAATAAAATGCGAGACCGTGGTAAAATTAATTTTTTTTGACTGCACTTGGCAAAGAGGATAAATTTAATAAAATTTTTAGGTGAAAAACAAACCAATTTCGGCTTCTAAATTATTAACTTCATGTAACTTTATATTCACTAAAGCTCTCTGATTGGTTAGTTTAAACCCTTCATCAATACCAGCCCAACAAGCGGCCCGAAATCGTCTCTTGCCAAACTAATATCACTGAGATTTCAACCCTGTAGCTGGGCGCGTTTGTCTACAGAAACCAGCACCCGAGTCGTTCCTTCACTCATGACTTATGTTTCAACATCGCACACATGTTTACAGTCAGTACCTAACAAAAGTCGTGTTAGATGAAGGCAACGCGTTTTACAGTTCTTAAATTTAAGTATCTAAACCTGAACAATATCGTTGGCTAGAGAATTCATAAATAATTGTTGTATTCGAAAAAATTGTGTAGTAAATGGCAGAAGACATCGTTTTCCTCTTAAGTTTATAAGTTCTCGTACCGTTAAATTCAATCATTGGTATTTTGAAATTTTTAGTCTAAGTCGTAAATAAATTATTATAACTCCTAATAATAATTTATGTTAGGTTCGCTAATGTTAACAAGACGTATACAAAAGCGAGCGTGAGGTCCTCAAATGTAAGGCGGCTTGTATATTGGCTCTTGTCATTATCACCCTAGTTGCTCTGAGCCAAAGAGTTTTTTTGCTCATAGAAAACGCAGCGAAGGTCATCAACAAGCAAATGGTCCCTGCATCCCAACGCACGGTTCGCGAACCTGGCATACAGTCACGCACAGTTACGTGAAGATAGGTCGATGCCACGTCATGTACAAACAACATATCATAGCATTTTTCAATTGTAAAATCTTCCAGTAGTTCATGTGGCATTGCCTTAAGAAAAATGCTATAAAAGTTAAGAGTTTTGGTTCTCTGGGTCAAATGTATGGCTCAATTAAACAGTCCTTAATAGGTTGTCCTTCCAGAACATCCGTTTACCTGAAATTGGCCCTAATGGCCATGTTAGAATGTGCTATGTAGGTTTGTGTCTCCCCACAGATATAAATAATTCTAGTTGGAAGTCCATTGAGCATGAAGCAAATCGCGCCGGTAAAATGTATTTCGTTCACGCTGGTACAGCTCGATACTGTTTTGCTAGAAGCATCAATGCGAACAGTAAATGTTGTGGGTAGTCACGAGGCTCTTTTATTGGCCCTTCAATGAATTTCTTTTACGTTTATAAGGAAACTCGCTAGAAAAATTGTCGAAGAAATCTGTTGTAAAACTCCATAGGTTCTTGTAATAAATAAGAAGTGTATGCTTATCATTGTATTGTATTCGAGAAATAAGTAAACAATTATGTTTAAAATATTTGTTTTATATAGATGATGACAATTAACCACTTTACTAAATAATTGCTAAACAAGTAATTTTTGTACAATTATTTTTTTAAAGAAATGTTCTGGTCAAAGGTATGGGACATGTGTACTTATATTTCTTAACCACGCACGCTAACATCTTGATTTGAATATTTGTATTACTTTATAGTCAATGTTCGATTAAATGACTTAACTTTCGTAGCTTTGTAGCAGGTAGTTTTATGAATATTCGGTTTATTCCAGCAAAATGCATTCGGTACCAGAGGATATAAAATAGTGCAACTACATAACTTCCTAAAAAAACAGTGATTTTGGTAGACTACAAATTATTTATAAGTCTAAAAATTCCTTGCAGCTTTACAGAGAAATAATTGTACAAGGAAAACGTTTGTACTGTTACAAATATTTGTTTAAATACAAATAAATCGCTTGTAATTATGGTAAAGAATTTTGAGTGTGTTTTCGACGGTAAGGGAAGAGTAAGTGTTCTTGAAGTACACGCACACAATTATTTGACACAGTTTATTCAGTGCGCAGGTGCAGCTCTCCACTAGCCATGTAATCTTGTCCTAGAAAGCAGGAGCGCTCACGGTACAGCGACCTTGTCCACAAGCACAGTTTTACCCACAGCCTACGAACAGACACAAACGTGATTGTGTTCGGCTACATCGGTGTGGCGTGTTTTTAATAAAAAATGCCGAATTTTAAAATGAAAATTTAAAAATTTCAACAATTTTTAAAAAATATAAACCTATATATTTTTTGTTTTTATATACAGTATGTCAAACCACAGTCTACAATATTTTTACACACTGTGCATTTTTTTTCGGTTTGGTATGTCAGTTGGTTTTAGTAGCGTGCATAAAACCATAAAGTGCAAATTTTGACGTTTACGACTCATTGCGCAAAAACCACAAGGGATACAAAAAATACCTAAGAGGAAGATTTAGTCACAATTTATGTCTAAAATAAGAAAAAAAATATCTGGTATAAATATAAAAATAGTAAAAGACGTTAAAAACTGAGGTGAACCGCCCCCTTAAGACGAGCTACATACTACGTGCGCTACATCAGTACGTTCCGCCCAAATAAACAGCTTCATTAGAGGCGCTGTTGCATCACCCATACTGCGTACTATACATTGTATAGGTAGCTTTTACGTGAAGCACGTGCAAAACTCATGTGATATGGAGATCTCAAACTAAATGCAAGGCTATCTGGAAACTGATCCCACATACATCATTGTCGAAAGCTAGATTTGGTAGTTGTGTATGTCTACGGCCTATCTCACCTGCAAGTTTAGACAGATTCCGGATGAAGCAGATTCAGTTTCATTCAGAGGAAAATAACGGGAAAACTGAGTGCATATTGATAGTTTATAGTTAACAGTTTTTAACATGTTCTATTTTTCGATTGCGAGGTCCCGCAACTCGCGTGTAAGGAAGGATTCCACTCACAAACCAAGTAAGTATTTTTGACATACGCCATTACAGCAAATTGTGTGTCACAGAAAATCAGAGAATACGTACAGACTAACAGACAAGTAAACAATGAAAAGGACTCTGTTTGCAGCTGGCAAACAAGTTAACATATGCAATTCTGCAAGGAATTCAGTTAGTGCGTTAAAATAAACCAAACAAGAAAATAAACACAAACAAGCACAGAAAAACCTAGGAAAATAAATAACTCAGATTGTTCCACAAAAGGAATTCCGTCAGTAGGTGCGAAACAACAGACAAACAATAATTACAACGAAAAAAAAAACCGGATGACAAAATAACTGGTTATAGGGACACAACAGAATTGTTGTATTTTGTGAGTTTGTGTAAAAGACTTTCAGCCGTCCGTCGCCTAGGATGTACCATTATTCTTTATGAACGCATATTATACTGCAGAGACATGTCTACAACCTCTGTTTTTGTATTGGAGGGTGTTAATCAGTGAAAAAATAGATGCATATCTGCATATTACACTTGTACCCGCAACGTTCCAGGACTAATTCAAAGTCGCATAAATACTTTGTACATTCAGTTTTTTTTTTTTTTTTCGAAATTAACCTACAGATTGTTTTGGACATATTTTCAGACCCACACACACCCACGCTCATTCACGCACATACACTTACGCACAGTGTCGATTACCATGTTCCATTACACGCAGAAAGCATACAGTTTATTCTATTTACGGACGGTAAATGTCACTTTTATGAAGTCAGGCGGATAGTTAATGTGCCGTCGATTTATTTGCTAGTATCAAAGTTTCATGCAAAATAAGGATTCTCAAATTTTTTAATTAATATGTATGACTGTACACATTGATTTACATTAATTTATTTTTGAACACATATTGGAAATGTGCGGACGCTGCTATTAACCGGTTGGTTCTCTTGGGTTATTTTTTTTTTATTCTTTTCCTCTAATATTGTGTTTGCTTCTTCACCAGCTAACTTCACCGTCGTAAGAAGCTGAAAGCCTAACTGTTAAGAACCCTCACAATATTTCTCAACTAATTTGTTTCTGTGCTCTCGTTGGCAATGAACATCCTTGATAGCTCATGGCGGCCAAAATTGCCAAACTTTAGCATTTAGCATAGCGTAAGCCGAAAGTATAATAAAATCTTTAATCTCCATGTAGCCATTTTTTTAACGAAGCTATTTATCCGAGGCATTCTTTTCGTAGCACCCATTGTGTTCTGGCCATTGCGATCTGACGTCCACATACATAGACTATAAACTATCTGTGCTGTTCGTCTCGCCCATCTTCTACTTAATGGCTACTGCAACGACCCTCTACCCCCACAATACTCGTGCACTCATCTGTCAGAGTGACGATAAATTCTTCTTTAAGCTGTCCTCCACCAAACTTCTCTTTCTCGCCAACATCGCTAATTACGAACGCGCCTCTTCCTCCTCGTTTTTTGTTCTCTTTTCTGTCGTCATAAATGGCCTTCTTATGGTCCGTCGCTCACTCCTCACTCCTCTCCCCCGACTCCAGTGGACTCCGCGACCACCCCTTGTGGAACAAATGAGAGCTACTTATAATCCGTGCAGTGTGTCTTCAATAGAAGGTCCAAGGCATTCGTCTGCACTTGTATTGCAACACACTGCCCACTAGGTGTGTTATAAGACAACTACTCTCCAGTTCTACCAGACTTGTGAGAATAAATTAGTATTATCAGCAGAGAGCTGCAAACGGAACATTTTTCACTTACCACCCTGTCTGTGAAGCGGAATTTGTCCCATTACTGGTGATATCAATATGCAGGGCGTACGCTCGTACCTACGTAGTTAATAGGGCTAATGTCTTAGTTAGTATTATGGTTTTCAGAGGCGAAATCAATGGTTTTCATAGGCGAAATTAATTGTTCATGCTGACATCTTCTACGGTCTTTAATGGGAAATCATCTCAGAATTCGCATGGGGTGATTTCGTAAAACCGGGGAAACCGAAATCAGAATGGTTGGATCGGGATTCTATGCGGTTCCTCCTAAATGCGAGTCCAGTGCAAAGGCAAATGTGCATCAACGACTACATAGAGGATATCAGGTAATTTGTGGATACGAACTGTGTCAAGATAATCTGATATAAGAGCTAAGTAGAAAATACTCTTTGGTAAAAAGTCGCCAGACCCTTAGTTTACGAGAAAAATTACATTGTAGTGCGAACAACCTACCCTACATTTTAGCTCACTGGTCTTTTGGATCCAATCCCGTAAACATAGGGCCTGGCGCCTTTTTACCTAAGAATATTATCTTGTCACTGATTCACATGGGGCAGTTCGTATCCACGAATTAGCTGACAACCTGTATAACCCGACATAGTGCAATGTTAGGGCTCTTCATTGATTTACACGATAAGAACGTAGCCTGTTCCGCAAGATAAATTCTAATTGACGCTCGCCATTGGCAATACTGACTGTGAGGCTAAGGAGAACTACACGTGTTGCATAGTTTTTCGTCCACAAACCGTCGTGCATTTTGTCCCGACAGACTCTTCTAATCGGAATGGATTCCCTTTGCAAAATATTTAATTTTTTCTCCTTTATTAAACTTTATATTAATATTGTTATGAACAGGCCTGCTTTAGTAGAGTAACAATAATCTGTTTTTTAAACTGATCTGAAAGTATGTATATGTATATATATGCTGTACAATTTTTACTTTTATAAAAAACATTTTTTGAAATAAATTTTTTGTACCAAATCAATTCATTCATTGATAACTTTATGCGATGCAGATTAAAATTTTCTAGCAAATTTTCGTAATGCTATTTTTTCTTTTTGGTCAGCAAGTTTCCAATTTTTTATTTGAAACGTAAAACAAACCTTGTAAAATATGACAAGGTACCGAATTTAATTTTGTATCACACCAAACACTCTGTTAACAACCGTATACGTTATTCGTTTGTATAGATTTCTAAACAAAATCTTAACCAGGTCTTCAAATAGTGCCTTACTCAGAAATGTTTTGCTAATTTTTTGACGGTTTGTTTACAAACTTTTGTTTGTGAAAGTTCAATTTTTTAGGCAGTTGTACACAGACTCTCATGTATATAACGTGAAATCATTTTTACATGAAAATTAATTTCTGGTAGCAGATTATAAACGTACTTATTATATTCCAGACAATTTACAAATCCACAAAAATAAATCAATATGAGTAGCAAAATAGTGACAAGTCTTATTACAAGGGTGTTTCACGTGACACGGCTAAGTAAATAATGCGCTTGATATATTTCGAGTGTTAACAGCGAACAACAAGCTATCACGTATTGCAAAACGGACGATTATTCTTAGTTAACTCGTGGTAGAAGGAAAACATATATCGCCTAACGTTAACCTAGATAATTTTCAGTTAATTTTCTCGTAGCGTGAGTCGTAAGTAGGAGATCTCGGTTGCGATACACATGCCAAAGCCAATCTGGTTTTTTACAGTTTCCTCTCTAGATACGTTTATTGCTGTCTGTAAACGTCGGTGGGCGTAGCCATTGTTGCGTGCTTGTGGCGCAGAAGCTAGGCAGCTGGATAATATACCAGCATGTGTTATTAAGTGCCCAGTCGATGTTGAGCGCAAGGAAATGGACTCGGAAAGTCAAATATAGTTTAAGAGACGGTAATTAAAGTAGTTTTTTGACTTTGTGTAGGGGCCTAATATAAACCTGGCTGAAGGGCCGCTTATCTTTTAAGTAGCAGACAAGGTTGGTCTGAAGCGTGTCATTTTGTTTCTGTTCTAGGCGGATCGCCAAGCCAGGTTACTATTTTCTCTTTGGACAGTTTGTATTTTCCTGCCACATTTTAATATAAACTTAGCACCTTTAACAATAACCAAAGTGTGTATATAGATTGTAATGTACTCAATTGTAAAACCGAATAAGGTGGCTCAACAGTAACAAGTTTGGCTCGCATTTTTGGGAACCGGGTTCGATCTCCAGCTTTGGCCATCCTGATTTCGATTTTTCATGGTTTCCCGAAATCACTCCAGGCGAATGCCGAGATGGTTCTTAAACAAATGATATGGCAGACTCCTCTCCCAGCTCCTGTCATTGACCAAGTTGTGTCTCACCGTCTCTAGTGACCTCGTTGTCGATGAGACGTAAAGCCATTTACCTTACCTTTATATTTCCAGTACCATCCTGAAATTAATGTTGGCAAACAAGCTGTTCAGGTGTTTCAGAAAGAGGTTGGAATATCTCCACAGTGGCTCCAGATTTCTATTGTGTCATCCTCATCCCCGAAACAGCATTTGACGTTGGTATTGGCTGGATACAATAACTTTTACTTCAAAATTTGCCGTGAATATTTTCCCTAATAAGGGAGAGAGGGGACAGCCAATTGGTGTTCTTCATTCTAGAGAACAACTTGTTATTGAATGAGGAGAATATGGAGTTACACATTGACAATTTTTCTGCTGGCGTATTGGACATTGATCAAGTTTACCTAGAAGTATTTTCAGGTATTTTGGAACAGGAATACTTTTCAAAAGCGAGACTACATTTAAACTGAATAGGGTTGTTTCTCTATTGATGTGTCGCTGCTGCAAGATTTTTTACGAAGTGTACTTTTTCTCGATGTTTGGCTTTTCTGTCGACAGAATCTGTGTCTGTATTTTGCTGAGATACTTAGCTAACGAAGGTTCTGGTGATCCTTTTGCACTGATGATCCGACCCTGGACAATGTCAGCTTTAATATTTATTTTGTGTGGCAAATAATGATGAGGTTATGTCATCCTTAAAGATAAGTCGTTTCTTAGCTTACACTGGGTGGCAATATTTTGCCGTCAGTTCCCTGGCTTTTAGTTCCATTTGCCTAAAGCGTTCCGCATTACACAAGGAAAAGTCACGTTTAAGAACTGCTTCCCAGCTCTACAGTAAGTATACTGGTGAATAACAAAGATCAACAGCATAGTGAATATAGCACTCGTAGACCACAAAACGACGTAGAGTTCACTCATTTCGAAGCCGTAGCCAACCTTTGATATTACAGAACAAAAACAGCACGAGAAGTTACGAAATATTGAAATATCCTGGAAATATAAACAAAGACGATGGATAAAAGCTGAATAAAACCTGTTGTCAGTTTTCTGAAAACAGGCAAGAGTACCTGCCCGGCAACAAATAATTATTGGTAACCACGAAAGTCAATTAGAAGAGGTCGACAGTGATCGATCAGAGCCGCAACTAAACAGAAGTGACCGACAGTGATTGGTTGCTCGGGAAGATAATTAGAGGACTTGCCACTTCCACATTGACCACCTGGACGTACAACCAATTGCAGGCAAATTCCCTGAACTGAAATGTTCGACGAAAAGTCGGTAACTGTAAGCAAACATTGCTCTAGTTCGAAACAGCTCGAAGTCAAGACAGTCACGTCAGTGCCCGCGAAAGCTCATAAAATTCTACAATGATATCATGTTAGCTAGTTTCTTAAATATGCAAATCTTAATTTGTCATGCAGAATCATTGCAAGAGAATTCTTTAAAGTTAACCTATAATTATTTTGCAATAATTCTGTATGACAAAATTAACGAAAAATGCCATTATTATTTACGTCAAGCAGTTTGCCAAGAATATATCCTATGCTTTGCCGATGAGAATATTTTGATAATACAATTTTTAAAAGTGTTATGGGAAAAAACAGAAAATTCAATAATTGTCTTAACACTCCCTCCTAATGCCAGTCACGTGCCATGCAGAAGAGTAGTTTCAGATAATGGCATATTGAAATTATTGTTTTAGAAATTTTATACCGCTTTGTGATACACCAATATGCAATGTGGGTCTAAAATATTTTCGTAGAAGTCTAGTGTAAAGGTGTAAAAATTGTTGGCTTTAGTAGCAAAGTGCCTTTATTTAGGCAGCATATGCTCCAATGGCGAGAGGTGTGCATACTCATTAGGCGTACTTCACAACCAATAACGTCAACACGCTAATTTTTTTATCAACATGAAGCGGTTTGGTGCCCGTACTGGTTGTTGTCATAAGTCTGTCAAGTGAGTGCAGTCTTTAGAGTGACAGACTTTATGAAATTTGTAGCTGAATAAAACTTGTAGACTATAAATGCTTGGTCGAACCCGAATAACTGACAAAAATTTCAGTAAATTATTGTACCTTCAGAAGCAATCAAAGTTCTGAAGTCCATACAGGAGTAAGAATTCACTTAGAAGCCAGTTTAAACCTCAATTCCACCCATATCAGGTTTCAGTCATCAAAAGTCAAGATGAACAAAGTCAAGAATTTAGGTTAAATTGTCAAACATTGAAGTTTGCTTTCGGCGACTGTTTAATAAACCAAGTAAATATTACTAAAACTGGACTTTTGGAATTTTTCTTCGCTCAGAGTTACCAGGAGATGAATAATTGTAGTCGTTTTCCAATTAGAGGGCCCCCGTTATTAAATCTCTCATTACAAGTAACTTTGTATTTGAAATTAGTCTCTCATCCAGCAGTTGAACATAATACAACTTCAGTTTAATTTCCGTTCGCATTTAGTTGCTAATTAATTTCCTGCCGGTAACAAACTCTGCTGATATGGACTCGTTTTAGTGGTAACTGCGGGACGTGCCCCTGATAAAATTTAAGTTTACTTCGCTTTCCGAAACTTTCAACTTATAATTCATGTTGTGGGTGGGTAACTTAATTACAACCATATCTGAAGTGCTTCTATTACGTAGGTGAAACCAACAGGCATTAGTAAGTTAAGACTTTTAGGAGTGGGTCTCACTTGCTTTACTGTTCAAATTGATTTATCATTTATTTTATATAAAAGTTTCTCATTTGACTGCACCAATCAGAAAAAGAATATTGTGACTCCGTAAGTCTGTAATTTGCCAAGGCAAGTGAGAGTAAAATCATCCAATCACAGACGATATAGCAGAACTGCAGATAACGCATTGAAACCAAATGTTGCAATAATCTTGTCGCCATAAAATCGTGGCTCTACGTGTAATTAAATAAATCAAGACACTTACCTAATCGCCAACATCAGAAAATGGCTCAACTGTATCCAAATCGCTATCTCATTAACTTTCTCAAACAAGTTAACAAACTCTTCACACACCATTTAATTAATAAACTCGTGATCCTTCGACCCTATACTTTATACTTTAACCAAGGGACTCACAGCGCCACAAAGAAATATTTTTACATACACGTTTCTTGTTCGACTCTTCACTCTTATCTCCTTTCTTGCTTTAAAAATGCTTGGTTCTGAAAAACCGGTCTCTTCTGAAACCAGTTTAACTACATCCCTTACTAATAATGTCGGAAACTGTTTACACTTGACGTAAAACACATTGATCAGCACAGCCTTCTGTCCGCTTTGTAAAGGCTTTCCTTGTTTATGCTTTACAACATGTGGAGGCGACACTCCAGCCCGACCCGCTGCGTCCGCCATCTTGGGAAGTACTGATTACCTGAGACGTTTTTACCTCGTAACTAAAACAGATGAACGTGCTTCCAGACTACAAGCATATATATTGTTTCATGCGCACAGAGTGATATTATATTACAGAGGATTAAAAACTGCAACAAAATGTTTAAATCACCACGTATGAACTATAACATAGCATTATAGAATTGGAACTGTTTTCTGCTGCAACAACTCTGTTAACTAACCAGCCAGCCAATGACTGAAAGCTCGCCAGTGACAATGTTTATTTCTGCTGCAACATTGAAATGAATGAAGTACAAGAATATTTTGCAATGGGTATATCATTCAGTAACCAACGACATTAAGTATAAACATGAATTTTTTTCCTATCCATATGTCTAATGCTTTTTGCGGCCTATGAGAATGAAAAAACATGCAAATTTTGACTTTGAAATGCTATTATGGGAAAATTGGCTAAGGGGTTTTTTTTTTCGTAAGAGGAAAATTTACTCCCGAGTAATATCCACAAGGCAAACACTATTGCATACAAATATAAAATGTCGATTTTTTTTCCACTTTAACAACTTTTAAACCCTTCAATAAATATGTCAGCGGCGATTTTTCAGGTCTATATGCCTACTGCTAAACGTTTTCACGTCGCCGCTGGCAATTTACGTGCAGGCGCTGGCTACACTGTTTGTAGTTTTAGAAAATTATTGAAAATTTAGTAAATACCTTTAAATTTTGAGCTGTTTAAAAAAATAATTGTTTTATAATTTTCAGTGTTTCTAAAATTAAGTACGTGACATCACAACTCAGAGTGAATACTTTGTTTTGAATAAGCGTGTTGGTGGGTAATGCAAACTTTCACATGCCGTTATGGGAATACTATGCATGCTAAATATTTTATGTAGGAGGATAACGTAGATAATAGTAACGCCTACGATACTAACACTATTTTTACAAGTATAAAAATATGAATTTTTTTACACTTAAACGACGTTAAGAGTGAATGAAAGTCACCATCTTGAAGTTTTGTATTTTGTGCCATAAATTTTATTCTTGGTAAATTCATGGAACCCTAACCCTAACCTAACCTAACTACGGAATATAGAATACATGCTGCGTTACTGTTAATATATATATATATATATATATATATATATATATATATATATATATATATATAATATATAATATATATAATAGCAGTTAGAAAATTCTTACTACTTTCTTAACTGCAATTCTATCTGTAACAACAGTAAACGGAAATAGATACACGGTGTTTAAAATTCTAACAATATGTATTGTATTCTGCAGTTAAGTTATAAAGTTCCATGATTTTAGCCAGAAGAAAAGTTATGACATAAAATATAAAAATTCAAGATGCTGACTATCACTCACCAGTTTTGTAATATAAAACTGCTCAACGGATGACTAGTACGCTAGTTCAGTGTTAGGCACGTAATAGCGACGTATTTAATGATGCAGTTAAGGCGATGTCGCCTTGTCTTACTCTATATGTCGACCTTACTTACCACCCACTCTCTTGTTTCACTTCCATATGACTACAGACAGGTGCGGGGTTTTCATATTTCACTTGTTATCCATTCTCAAGGGAAATAATGCGTAGTTTTTGCGTACCGTAAGCGAGATTGACACGTGATATGTCTTTGGGACATTCGAAAAATAATATTTTTCGCATATATGACAGCCCTGAGTAAAGAAATTCGCTTGCGAAAGATTCCAAATAATAAATAACTACATAAAATAAAATGAATATTTACTCACAGTTGACTAACATAGAACAAAAATGGTGAAAAATGTGTTCCAAATTCACCCCTGCTCGTGTATCTAAACTCACTAAAAACGTCTGCAGTTCAAAGTGTAAAAGAATAATAGCGTATCTTAAATTGGTTAGTTCAATTATAAAAGTGTTCAGTGATTGTGAAACTACTGCAGCTGATATATTGATAACTGTCCGTAGTTGAACGCCCAGTACATACGGGCATCTTTCTTGTACAATGTACATAAAGATGATTGATGAAAACACCTTGTTTCACCTCAAGTTGTAGCGAATTTGTATCGTGTGAACGGCCACCGAGCATACTAGTAGCTAGCATACAAGGACTTGTATACTAGCTAGTGCGAGATGGGGAAGGTTCTATTTTTTGCTAATCTTTCTCGTACAAGTCGAATATAATCAGACAATTTTTATTCACACACAGCTGTCTTTGAACGAAATAGCTTACAAAGACTAAGTATTCTTAAATAAATAGTATAGGCCTATATCTGGACAAACGAAGCAATTGAAGAAATATTTACGGATCGTGCAACATGACACTTAATCCAGAATATTATCTACTGCCGAAAATATCTCTACTTTTCATTTTATAATATATTTTTAGTGCAGGCTCAATAAATATTGCTACCTTCAGTAACCCAAATACATCTTTAAAATCTGCGTTAAATAGTTTAATGATGTGCACTTTCTTGCAGAAAGTTGGCCGTGTGTACTAAACAATTACTTTGGCAGGATACTAGCTAGAACGATAGTGTTCCATTACTTGTATACGTTTTAAACTCACTTTCATGTACACGAAATATGTCCGTGCGTATTAGGCTTTACATTATTTTCTTCTGATAGAGTAATCTAAAAAGGATACATATGTGCTGAATCTGAGTATTTATCATGAAATATTTGAAATAGTGTTTTCTGCTTTAATTAATCGAAAATAAATTAAGTTGATTTGAAATGTATCTAACAAATCTTAGGCAAACAAGCACAGTAATAGTTGTCACTACTCTATAAAACGTTCATCCGTCCTTTTATCTAAACGATAAATAACACACGATAAGCAGATTATACTTACACGTTGTTCGTATTCTATTGAAAATCCTATTTTGTAATCCACAATTTCACGACATCTACTATGACCGGCAAATTCCTCGCATCCGAAAATAGTACAACAAGATCAAAGAGCATTACGTGCGAAAATACTGGCTTCTATTGACTGAAAACAGCCTGCAGAAGATAGAATGACTGGCCAGTAACTCTATACGCCAGCGAACGATAGGGCAGTAATTTTGCCGTATAATTTACAGCATTCTCGACACAACGCGAGAACGTAAATACATCGCATGGCGATGTCCATAGATATGCGTCCATATGAGCTGTGGAAATCGCTTTCCCCCTTTTTTCTGCCACCGTGAGCAAAATGTGATGAAAAACAATCTGTTAACCGATGGGATGTGAAAGGGGTGTGGGAGGATGGGGGATGTGGAAAGGAAGGGATTGGAGGGGGAGGGGGGTAATTCCACAGCGGAGGTTCCAGAGTTCCGAGGGCAGCCCGCGTCACTTCTCTTTCCCGTCCGACGGCTCGGCTCGCCCTCGACGACTCGGAATGACAGAACGGATTCCCGCGTGGAAATACACGGGAGTACTGTTGCGAGAAAAATCTGTGATATTACATTTTGACGAAGCCAATAAAAATTCGCCCGTCCCCTCCCTCCCTGCACGAGTTCTAAAAAGGTGGGGGTGGGGCGGATGGTGATGAAAATATCGCAGAAGCTGGCCAACCGAGAGAGAGAGAGAGAGAGTCGTTGGGCCGGGATGGGAGGCACAATCGCATCGCATCTCGGGTCACGTGATGCGCGTCAGAAGGATCGCCCGGTGACCGATGTATGGAAATCACTTCCAGCTTGTTTCTCCCCCTCCCGGGCCGGAGAGATGCGATTGTAGCGCGCCCTCGTGCATTTTTTAACGCGGTAATGCGAGGAACGTGTTATCCGATCAATTTGCGTGCGATCAAGGGTCCGCGCTTTCTACCGGAGTTGTGTGGGCTGCCGTGCGAGGAGGAGAGTGTACCAAGTGCACACTGAGTGTAGCCACACGCCTACGCTAGTGTCGGCAAGCTTACACGTGAGTAAATAATTCCAGCATGCTTTCCTGTCGCCTCCCTACCTGCGCTGCAAATCCGTTACATCAAGTTAAGACTATTAATTTTTTGACGAAATCATTTAACGCGTATTATATTTATATACATACAAAAAGAATACACACTTCAAACTATGTCTCTATAGTTTTAAAATTTTGGAACGTATATTAGAAACACAATTTTCGAGCCCTTCAAAATGGCCAGAAATTGGTTTTCCACACTGCCGTAACTGTAAAAATAACAACCGGAATCGTAAAACATAACTATGGAAACAAGCGTTAGACTTTGAACTATGCAGCCGACAAATAAAATAATGCGGTTACCGCTTAAGAGGGTGTGGTACATAATTCAACGCTAAAAGCAAATATCTATAACTGTAGGTTTCTTGAAGCCAATTTGCGTAAATTAAACAATAGCAATCCTAGACAATAGTTTTAGCCAACATTTTAAACAAAATTGTTTCCAGAGTTACGAACTTCTGAGGCACAATCTCTGACGCCGGAACCTCGTGCATTTAACTGCGGCGCAAGAGATCACGCGTAACGAATAAGTATTCTGGATACATTTTTACTCTTAAAGTTGGTAAATACCATTATCTAGGATTGCCATAGAGTATTTTATCCATATTGGCTTCGAAAAAAGCGTAGAAATCAATGGATGTTTTCAGCGTTTATTTATCTACCACGCGCTCTTTTAAGGAATAAGGATAATAGTATAGGACTGTACGCCAGCTGAGTGGTTTGCTTGGAGAGGCGATAACGTGTTACATACGCCAGTCAAAGTCACTGCCTCTCACACACACACACACACACACACACACACACACACACACACACACACACACACACACACACACACACACACACACACACACACACACAGACACACACACACACACACACACACACACACACACACACACACACACACACACACACA